>JABUQX010087948.1:2500-5000 GCA_015478945.1 Trachelipus rathkii
ACTGTTTTGGCTTTCCAGCATGTCTTGTGGGACTTTTTCGCCTCTCCCCTTGAAAAAAGTTTTTTTTTGGGGGGGCGGGCCCCCCTTTCCCCCCTTTTTCCTTTTTTTTGGGGCTTCTCTTTGCTCCTGCGAAAACTGTTTTGGCGCAAAATTTAGCTGCCACTCTACGTAATCCAAATTCATCCCGTAAAATTACATGAACAGAATCGTTTCTGATAACGATGCCATCAGCAATATCTCTCACTTTCAAACGACGATCTGGCATTATCAAGGACCTCGCATTCTCAATTGCTTCTGTATTCTTGCTTGTTAAGGGCCTTCCTGAGCGGTGATATCTCTCTCGGATGACTTGCGGCCATTCTTAAACCGATTGTACTAGTATTTTTTTTCGGTAACCTCCATTGCATTATCACCAAAAGCCTGTTGAATTTTGCCAGTTGTTTCCCTCTGCCTATCACAAGGCCTCTTGCAAAACTTGATGCAGTTTCTTTGCTCATTAAAAATAAAATTCTGGCATTAAAACACAACGCTACCTCACTTGGCAGGACCAGTCAGCGTACAGCCTACTCGTACAAATGTTCCAGGCACCTTCCATTTCATTGCAGCCAACCCCAAGTAATTACTTTCCGTGGGAGAGAATCAGGTCTGATATCTTTTAGACAGATCTCATATGGTTCACCAACAATTCGGCAAACAACAATTCCGAGCAATAACAAATTCAGCGCAAGTACAACTTAAACAAAAAGGACATTTTAGCGAAATAACAAAATATTAATTGAAATATAATCCACTTATTTAAAGGTATTTAAAATAACTTTACTTCTGCGATACATTTTAGTATCGTAGTCTATCATTCTGCTTTTTTAAGACAGGTTACTATATAGTGTTGCCTAACCAATCAAATGCCTTATAATGTAGATACATTAAAAAATGGATATCTGCATAGGATTTGTCATATATTTGAAATTTAACATTCACAATCTGTAAGCATTAGTATTATATTAGAAACCATAAATGAGCTCTGATGTCTGAAAAGAAAAATCATTTTCTAAAAGTTTCTTAAATTTGTTTTCCTAGGAACTTTAAACATAAAAAAAGTGAAAAAATAAGTAAGAAATAAAATGTTTCAGAAAAGGGAAAGGATGAAGTGTCCCTTTAGGCACTCAAGTAAATGAGTTCTCCTTAAAAAGAGAAAAAAACATCAAATTAATTGCGATGCCTAAATAAATTTCAAAGCATTTAGGAAAGATTTTCAGATAAATTAGGTTAATATGATTTTTTGTTTATTTATTTATTTTACCCATCATGGTATCCAGCAAAGCTGAGATATAGTTTATTACTATTATTATAATTATATTATTATTATTATTATTATTATTATTATTATTATTATTATTATTATTATTATTATTATTATTATTATTATTATTATTATTATTATTATTATTATTATTAAATATTATTATTATTATTATGGCAAAATCAATAATTATAATATTCTTATGTAACTTTTCGAGAGTTAAAAATTGCAAAAGCAAAAGAGTGCCAAAAGACCAAGGAGAAAACAATTTTTGTAATTTCCATTTGTCATTTGTCTCTTTAAAACCAAGAGACAAGAGAAAGTAATGAATGAAAAGTATTATATTTTTTTTTGCAAAATAGTTTACTTCTGTTACTTGAGGAAAAGTGTCTGAAATCATGATTTATTTTCAGGTACAGTTTCTCTTCATATTGATTCATCGAAAACAACTACCTCTAAACACTTCTACGCTTGGCGTCCTTTTAACTCTAAAAAGAGAGAGAAGAGAGAGAGAGAGAGAGAGAGAGAGAGAGAGAGAGAGAGAGAAGAGAGAGAGAGGAGAGAGAGTAAGAGAGGCGAGAGAGAGATAGAGAGAGAGAGAGAGAGAGTAAGACGAGAGAAGAGAATATATTAAGAGAAGAGAGAGAGAGTAGAGAGAGATGTATGAGTAAAGATAGAATTTTTTACATTGGCGAGACCAGAATTGTAAAAGCCATGCCATGGATCATTTTGATTTCAGTTTTACAAAGGTCAAGAGCGGTTCACAGTGATAGTAGGGTACCCAGTTTGGTCAACATGTTATAATAAATTCCCAGCTCCTATTTATGGAGTTTACAGAATTGGTATCCCCCAGATAATTGTTACCCCCACTTTTGATGACGTAACCTCGTCGTAGAAGATGCTACGTACTCGTGATTCATGGCTAAGGGGTGACGCTCTCTCTTAAAGTTTTCCCTAGCAACAGGTTCCTTTGTCTCTTGCAATTAGTTGTTATCAGTTATTAGTGGTATCACCTCGTCGTAGTTGTTGTTACTTGGTTCTGTATCCCCTTTAGGGGGATGAAGCCCCTTAAAGTTTTTGGATCCCCTTTAGGGTGTCTTAGAGAGTTCGTGTCCCCTAGATGCATGGTATTTTTATAGCTGGTGGTGTCACCTCGTTGTAGACGAGGTTACGTATATATAAAGTTTTAAAGTTGTTTAT
>JABUQX010087948.1:10000-12500 GCA_015478945.1 Trachelipus rathkii
TTTTAATAAAAATTTAGTAAAATCATAAAGTGTTTTAAATATTTTTACATATATGTAATGTAGTTATTTTCACGTTAAGTTTATACAAAATGTGTTCAAATTTGAGACCGTAATAGAATAAAGCATAAAAGGCAATAGCGCATTACCGTATGGAAGAGTGGCCGTTTATAGGGGTTTGAGTTTACTGGCTTTACGGTCAATAAATGCATAATTTAATAACCCTTAAATCAGTAAACGCAATAGCGCATGGCTGGATGGGAAAGAAGGGCTTTGTATAGGTGTTGCCTACTGCTTTACTGTTTTTGGGTATGCAAGTTACATATTTAAAAAAAAAATTTTTTCCTTGTAATAAAAGAACTATTTTTCTTTAGTAAAAGCATAAAATGTTTAAAATAAATAACAACTTTAAACAAAATAAAGTGATTTAATAAAATTTTAAACAAAAGAAAAAAATAATAATTTAGGTTTACAAAAGAAATTCTGTAAATAGAATTGTCGCAGGTTAAAAGAAAATGATATGCTCAAAATATTATAGTAAAGTTTAGAGAACTGGTTATTTGAAAAAAGAACTAAAGTATAAATGTATATATTTGAAAAGAAAACGGAGTATACAAGTTATTAAAGTCATTGTTTAAATGAAAATACATTTATTTATTTAGAAAACGGAATACATTGCATTACGTTATAGAATAACGTCAGATTTTGTAGCCGGCGTCCGCCGCGAGGGCTGGGCCTTGGACCTCTACTCGAACCTGTAAATAATAATAATGATAACAACTACAATAATAATAATAATAAAATATAATAATAATAATAATAATAATAATAATAATAATAATAATAATAATAATAATAATAATAATAATAATAATAATAATAATAATAATAATAATAATAATAATAATAATAATAATAATATAATAATAATATAATAATATAATAATAATAATAATAATAATAAGAATAATAATAAAATAATAATAATAATAATAATAAATAATAATAATAATAATAAAATCAATAGGACTGACTGACTATGGTGACTACTGTTAGAGATTTGAAACCAGTGTATTCGATCTCAGCACCCATTAATGATGTAACATACATCATACAAGTCAAAAGCAAGTTGGATCCAAGTACCGTACTACTTGTCTGTCTCCATTTTAAGTCCAGCTCTGACTCCGTTCCGGCTCAGTAATCCGGAGACCAGCATGAAACTCAAGATTCGATCCTCTTCCCTGACTTAAGGTAGGCATATCCGAGACTCAGCCCTATAATATCGAGAGAGCCTCGCAACAAGTAGTACCCAAACTGCTCGCGCGCTTCGCAAATGGCTGTCACTGAGACTCGGAGAGAGGAGCGGGAAGATATAAAATACACCAATAGTCTATGCCAGAACCCAACCGCTAAATGGGTCCGAGAATACATGATTGCGCGGCATAAATGCTTATGATTAGCCCTAATTCGCGCTCAGCGACCTCGGGGAAATGGGCTCCTCGACCTTAGAAACCCCTAACTTTGATACCTCTTGCGTCGAAATCTAGCAATGTAATGGAAATTCCCAAGTCACGTGTCGACATGAACTTGATTAACCTGTCGGTTTAATTAGATCCGAAATCGTTGAAAGCAGTCTTCGTCGACGTAGAAACACCAAATTGACACATTTCAAAGCTTAAAAATCTAATACATTTGGAAAATTCCCAAGCCAACTGCCACCTACTTGGATTTCTGACGGTAAAATGGTCTCATCGACCTTAGGAACTCCTTATTTGGCGTCCTAAGCATCAAAATATAACAACATTCGAGAAATTTTCTAGTCAATGATTGAAATGACTTAGATTTCGTACCATTTAGAAGCCCTGAGCCTTCGAATACGCTCCACCTCCCTTTAAAAGGCTTCGCAGGCCTTGAAAAGCTTACCAGTCGTCCATTGACGTGCAATGTTGAAAATGAAAAAATCGCCAGGCTCCTTCGAAGTTGGGACCTGACCAGGTCAGAATGCTGACATGACTTAGTCCAACCGTGCCTCTGTGGAAGTGCAAAAAAAAAGTGCTATAGTGTCAAAAAATTTAACAATATATAAGGCCATAGCCATAAAAACAACGGAATGGGGCGACACTCCCTTACCTTAAGTAACCTCATCTACGACGAGGTGACACCACCACCTACAAGGATACCGAATTTCAAAGTGGTACGATTTAACAACCTTAAAGAGGGCTGAAAATTAACAACTTTAAGTGTTGGTGGTACCCTTTGGGGGGATGAAGCCCCACGTAACCTTGTTTACGAGGGTGACACCACCAGCAATATAAATATCAGGTAAATAAAGGAGACACCAACTCTAAGACCCATAAAAGGGGATTCCAAAAACTTTAAGGGTATGCAACCCACGTAAGCCTCGTCAAATACGACGAGGTGACCCCACACCTATAATGTGCCAAATTTCAAAGGTATAATGAAGCTCCTCTAACCCCAGCTGGTAGGGACCAAGAAACCGTTT
>JABUQX010087949.1:0-7500 GCA_015478945.1 Trachelipus rathkii
AGAGAGATATCCGACTGAGGCATAACATCAAGACAACTTTGGGCTCAGCGTCTCCAGCTCCGCAGTCCCTGCTAACACCGACCTGGCCACAAATCTTTCAAGTATTATATCCTTGTCAATTAAAGAGAGCTCTTTTGCATAATTTGAGCAAAAAAATTAGCCTAAATACAATTTTTATATAATTATATATACTATATATATTACATTATTGATATAATAATTAATAATTATTATATTAATATACTATGTAATAATAATTAATTTATATATGATAATAAAATTTCCAGTATATATAAATTATATTAGACAAATATATATTTATATATAATTTATACTTATAATATAATTAAACCATAATTAATTAAATAAATAAATGATATTAATTATAAAAATACAAAAAATCCATTTGATTTTATAAATATAAATAAATACTAGCTTGAAATAAAATCCACATAAAATTAATAGAAATATAAACCTAGTGATCACAACCCTATACGCATATAGAATATCAGAGGCGTTATCTATCTATGACGTCTTAGGACGACGGGGTAAATCTCTGAGGTTCCCCTACTCTCATCCCTACTACTACTTACACTCATTGGGTAGCCCTCACCTTAATTGACAGCTAACCAAATAGTCTCGGGCGAGAAGAATAACCCACCGTCGTCCCTTTAGGGAGCTAAGGACCTGGGACGCCTGATCTATGCGGTAGCTCTAGATCGGTAGTTAAATTCACTTAAACGACTTTTACAGATAATTTTAAGCTTAGAACGCGGATTTCAATTTATAATATTTCCGAATCTAAATTTTACTTTGAGGAATTAACTAAACTCACCTATGATATTAGCATTTATAAGTATAATATATAATATAAATATATATAATATATTAATAATTAATTTATATATATATATATTATATATATATAATATTATAATATATAATAATATTATAATATTTATAATACTTAATAATTTATAATATAATATATGATATTAAATTATAATATATATAATAATTATTTATTAGTGTGTATAAAGTATAACAACCTCACGCTTCTGAAAGATTTATATGATTGAAAATTAATCGTACTTGGTTAATTTACTATAAAGTACTATAATATATCATTACCATTCAAAGTTATGTGAATAAGCAAATATTAATAATTATAACATCATAAATTTACTAATAATTTTATATAGAGCTCTTAAGTATGAGTACAGTATACTATACTCACACATATAATGGCTTTAATGGACATTCTGATTTAATATTTCTTTATTATATATCTGAACTAAAATCAGAGGACATCTATTCACTTTTATAAAAAACAATTGGAAGTCACTCGCAACACGTCATAGTGTTAAACTCATAGGGAGATTAGATAACTTTCTGGTACACTGCAAGTTAGCTTAGTCAATATGTGTCAGTTTGAGTTATTGATAGATATTATTCGGCAGTGAAAATAAAGAGACACATAATACCTATTATTAGGGTTATTTAGTTAATGGAAAGTGAAAATGAACATTCATAAAATAATAAGTTATATGCTCCAAGAATGTTGAATATTATCTATATTAATGATAAGACTGTACTCGATTAAACGTAATTAAAGATTTATTTTAAATATTAATATCTAAAAAATATATAATTATAGTGAATTTGTTTAATTTTTAAATTTAATTCCTTTATTGGGTGGAAAGTCACACTTATTTTATAATATTATAATATTATTAGCGACACATTAAATTATGTTCGATATATTATTTTTAATGTTTTTACAGAGTTATATATTACTAACTATAGGCTAATCTCTTTCGGAACAAGGAAATTCAAATTATTTTAAAATTATTTAGAATGGTGTTCACTATAAACATTTTAACTTAAGAAAACTGATGCATTAGTGGTTAACATTATTTTATAAATACTCTTTATTAAAGTTCAAAGGAAGACCATAAATATTTATTATAATATGATAATGTAATCTTAAATTTAAATTAAGCACCATATTAAGTAATATCTAAAGTAGATTTTAAATATAAGAAATGAGTTAAATAGATAATAAGTAACAAGACTAAATTAAATAATAATATATTGAATAATAATAATACCAGTGTGAAATAAAATAGTGTACTTAATTACGTTGATGAATCACCTATAAATAAATATTAAATAATAATATTTCCATAATAATAATAATTATATATGTAATTAACTTAAGTAACTCTTCATAAAAGATACTTTGCGTTTTGGGTTTGTAAGCCTAAATATTGTTCTTATATTGAGACCAGGTCATAATTAACATATAACGATTAACGTTGCACAGTATAACCGATTCTAGACCCCTAGGATCGTCATGGGATGTAGTAATTGTCTATTTAGGCCATGCACCTTACAATCGATTCCTATAGCTATGAAAAACAAAAAAATCTTTAATCTAGTTGTTGGCATCTTAGAGTACCGAGCGGATGGGACAGAGAGGGAGCGGGGACGAAGTACGCGAACCGATTCAGTTACACCACCCATAGGAGAGCGAGAGCACCCGGAGCTTCAGATAATTACTTAATGTCGTGCTCTTAGCTTACAATAAGGTCGACTCCGTAAATGGTATGTTAGCTAATTATCAACAACGATCAGGGGTCTTTTTCTAACGGTAATTGCTAGTACTTAAAAAATATCAATACCAAAAAGTATGATTAATATATACCCAATAAATATAATTGGATATACCCCAATTATATATCTATATATATACTTATTATTGCCATGCCCTTATTAGTGAGTGACACCCTTTTATATACAAATAGTGGACCTCTCACATCAGGACTGATATTAAATGTATCTCTTATTATTTATTTCTAGCTTATACGGTCGGGTACACTCATAGTAGATAATTGACATTTAGCAACTCATATACTGTTAAATAAAATAAATCATTCATATGGTACTTAAGCTAATACTATCAAATAACATTATATTCGAAATGAGATATATTTGAAAGAAAAGACAGAAACCGCTACATACTACAATACTACAATACTACAATACTGTGATTGTACACTATAAAGGTAATATTAGTAACCACATGTTAATCCATATATATTACTTCATTGCTAATAGGAATCATTATTTTACCTGTGGGCAATACAGGGTACAATTGGCAACAAAATTTAAATTTTATACCTATGATCCCTATAATAAATTGTTATGACCTATGTATTACTACCTTATAACTTATATTGTATATTAGACAGATTTTATATTCCAATTTCTTATGAAAATTTATAACATTAAGTTTCTTAATATAATATTTTCGTATTTTTCATCACAAATAGGAAAATAATAAATATATTAATATTAAATATATAAATATTAATACATAAATTATGGCTTATTACTTTAGTTAAGTCTCTACAAGCGAATACTCAAATAAACGCGTGAAATATCATACTGGTTAATAATAAAAAAAAAAAAAAAAAAAATTCAAACCATATAATTCTAATAAAAGGAATCCAAATCCCTGATAAAATTTGTCCAATTTCCATTTTCAAAAGGCCTAACCCTTGACCTTAGGAAATTTTTAACTAACTTTAAATTTAACTGATATTTATGGGAGGATATTTATGTATAAAGTTATTTAATTTTTTTATTCATCATTTATCTTTATCACCAGAATTTAAATTATCTGACTATAAAATATTAAAAACATACTCACCAGGGATACATATTCAGACCCTAAATAAGGTGTACTTCAATAACGGTATATGTATAACCTAGCAATAAATAAAAATTTTTGGTATATTAAGCTAGCTCAGGGCTTCAACGGTTGTTAAAGGCTGATTTAAATAACAAAAATAACATTTAATACTCACAACTATTCATTCATTTCTTAAATCAAACAACCAGTTACTCAACTTGTCACCTACTTTATCGAAATCCTTATCAGATCCGATGCATAACAATAATAATTGGATTTTTATTAAAGGTTTATATTTAATCACCATTAGAAAAAGATGTGAAAGATGTACAATTTGCATAAGGGTAGATGGTTATAATCATATAATTCATTTTTATAAAATATTGTCGAAACTTCTTGAGACAAATATAAGCATACGGGTAGATCTTAGTATAATTTCTTTATATTTAAAATAATTAGTATACTCCTAATTGAATAATAAAATATGACTAAATTACATTAAAATATAAAAAAAAAAATAAATGACGATAAAAATAACGATTTTGTCCTATATACTAATAATAATTTTTGAATCATCTAGTCTTCACGCTATATCACTATACAACTTAATTGTTGTATCATTTGTTAGTATGACATATAATTAGAATATATTTGGCAAAAAATTAAAATTAAACTGTTACGGAGTATATATTTAATGGTTTTGGATACTTAATGAGTAGTTTTATGTTCTAAGATATTTCGCTTGTGTTTTTTTAATTTTATATTTTTTTTTTTTTTTTTTGAACAATCAATGAAATAAATTATATAAATAAATGAATAATATAAATAAGTAATAATTCTAATTATATATATAGTTTAATTATTAAGTAAGAAAATAAATGTTTTTAATATCATTTATTAGACTTAGAGGTGTGGAAGCTGCCTTTATTTGTATTTATCATAAATGTTTACTAATTTGATTTTTAAGCATATTTATCTCTTTAACCTTTTATTGAATCAATTGTATGCTCATGAATTTGATAAAAATACTAGATATGTATATTAGAATTAAGGTGGATAAGTTGATAATCAACATGATTCCTTAAATATTATTATATACTTAACCGACCCTTTACCATGATTTTTAAACATATATCCAATGTACATCCTGTAACCTAACCCTAACGTCTCATATTTTCATCTTTTCCTGTCAGGAATATTTATGGTTTCCCTATGGAAAATCCTCCTGACTAATCTAATAACTTCTTTCACTTCTTCAAAATTTATCTCACTTACTTACCATTACTTCTTTGATTCTAATTCTTAATGAAAAATTTAAAAGAAATACATAATAATATTGCATTTAGGCCATCTCCACGAAGGCACATTCCAAATGCGCGCTTCACATTGAATCGGTCAATTCACTTACGGGTAAAACCGTAAAATTGAAGCCGCACGGAGGAAAAACCGGTCGTTTTAAATTTTTAATGGGTAATTTTTTTTTAAATTTAAAATTTTTTTTCATTTTAAAGGTTTTTAAAAGAAGCAAATAGATTATATTTTAACCATATAGTTCTAATCTTTAAGGGTTAAAATAAAAAAAAGAACACAACCTACTATTCAAAAAAATTTCCCATAGGGTTGGGAAAAATTTTTTTTTTTTTTTTGGGGGTCAAAAAAATTCTAAGACCTCGTGAATCTCGTAGAATAAGGGTATCAGAATTTTGTGGAGGTAGATGCATAACTGGGAAGTCTTTTAACATTTCCATGTATAAAAATTTTAAAATATAAACTTATTTGTTTAAAGGGTTAAGTTTTTCAATTGGGGAAAAACGGTTCAGCAGGCGCTCGGGAAAGCCGTCAGGTATAAAACTTGTAAAAAAAATGTCCTAGTTTTTTTAGTTTCAAATTAATTATTGTTCTACATTCTACATTCGACTATAAGACAATTGTTTAATGTTTTCTATACATATCTTTCTTCTATCTAGTGTAACGATAAAAAAAAAAGTTCACGTGAAATGTTCGTACATACTCATGATTAAAAAAAAAAAAAAAAAAGGCCTATTTTGTAAAAATGCAAATCTTTATTATAAAAATTATTAAAAAAATTGATTGTCATAATTTAAATTAAATATGTGAAAAATTTTCATAAGTTCCCGTGAAATGTGCGTAAATAGGCCATCGTAATATAAAGTGCCAATTTTGTTAACACAAGTTGAATATTATTATTATATTGAAATTATAAAAATATTCGTCATAATTCATTTTTTTTCAATGCTTATCTACATAGAAAAAATGCAAAAAAATTCAAAAAATTGTAAAAAAATCAACGTTTGCAAAATTTAATAAAAATACACTAGACATGTTTTCATCCAATTAATTCTAAATATAAACCTATTTAACATTTAAATATAATTAAATTGCTTAGGACATGATCAAAAGAATTAATATTTAATGACCGGCTTTTCGACGCCACTGACCGGTTTTTATGAATTCAATGGTTTGAAAAATGGATTTTTGCAAAAATTTTTAAAAATATTAATTTCGAGATCTTTTCTTGTTTTCATTTATTCTAAAACATTAAGGAAACTCTAATTGTGAGAAAAAACTATTAAATAGATATAACTTATAAATTTGATTTTCATGATTCATTAAAAAAAAACGGCGATTTTTGACCGGTTCACATTGAGGTATAACTATATATATATAAAAATATAATATTATATTATATATAATAATAATATATATATAAATATAAAATTAAATATAAATAATAATATATTATATAACAATTCTCTATATATAGTTAATCATTTACATGTATAAATTCAAAACAATTAATATAAATATAATATTTTATATATTATATTATACTTAATATGCGCGCTACCGTTGGCACATCACGGTAGAGGCGACGGAGTCGCATGCAAGTCGCGGTTCGAATCCAGTTCGGACCTCAGTGAAATTACCTGAAAGTTCCCACTCCTTGAATAGGCTATTGCCCTTTGAGGTGTGAACTTTTTATATATATATTATATATATATATTATATAGTATATATTATAATATATACTATATTATACTATATATATAATATACTATATATATATATATAATTAAGATATAATTATACCGGTATATTATATATATTATATATAATCTATATAGATAATTAATAGAATTATTATATTATATATATATATATATATATTATATATAATATATATATATATATTATATATATATTATAGATGAAGGGTAGTTCGTCTTGAATAACCACCTTCAACAATAATAAAGATTTGAAAGACGATTTGCAGTTGTCACGATAAAGTGCGTTTCTTCCCGGAACTGTTTAGGATTTCTTGCATGGTATGGCAAACTCCTGGCACCAGACACCACAAGACCCCCTCCAGTGACAATGCCTGCGAGCACACTCGCTCTCTAACTGGAAGGACGTCAGGTATGTAAGAAATGAGTACTATCAGTTGAGAGCTAAGTGTGACACACTTAAGTGTCACTGAGAAGGCTTCGACACTCCGTAACTCTTATGTGCATTTGGTTCCATATCCTGCGAAGCTTGAGTTTGGAAGTAGTGAGAAGTTCGGTACAAGCATTACAGGATGACCGAACGAGTAGTTGCCAACGAAGAAACTTATTTGATGGTTGATAGTGTTCATGGTGCACTCCAGGGTCCACCAATGTTGAGGTTTAAATTCTGGTCTTGAATAACCACCTTCATTAGAAGAAAATTATTAGATGTTGAGAGTGAGCGTTGTCACGATAAAGTGGATCTCCTAGGAAGCGCTTAGGGTTCGTCAGGTGGTG
>JABUQX010087949.1:10000-20000 GCA_015478945.1 Trachelipus rathkii
TAAATTACTATTCTTAACGTATTCTTCAAGATGTGGTGTATTCTATCGTCTTCCATCTTTCTATATTTCCAAACGATTCATTGGCATACACTTCGAATATCACGTTTTGCTTATTGTTTCATTTTACATTTACTATATTTTCATTTTTTAAATTTATTAATCCTTTTAATAATGTCCTTTCTATCTTATTGGTTGCATTATATTCTGTCTTGTCATTTTAGCTGCAAAAAACGATTAAATCTTCTTGGTGTTGGGATAGTCCAATTTCACTCCCATTCGCAGACCTATTAATGCACTTCCCTTGTTGCTAATTTTTTCTTTCTTTCTATCTGAATATTCTCTTACATTTTTAATCCTTAATAATAATTTATTTTGCTCTAGAATTATTTCATTTTTTCCTCCTTTATATCAATAGCAATGTATGGAAGAATTTGTTCTTCTATCTACCCAGTGAAATCTTTGCTAATCCTTTATCATTTATTGTGAAAGTTTCCGATCAGCAACAATCATAAATGGATTCACAATAATTCCTCTAGTTGTTTACCAACCATCAGATGATAGAGGTAGGGCCGATTTATTTTGTACCATGCTTTGATTATTTAAAAATTCCTCATTGATAGATACCAGGCCACTGCTGCATCCTTTAATCCGTTACATTTCCTTCAATTTCCATATTTTTGTTTTCGCTTCGTGAGTTGAAAGACTTCTTTTCAATTCCACCTTGTAGGTAGCTGTTTTACATCTAGTGTTTTAACTGCCATCTTCATACCTGAAGTAATATCAAAAAAATCTTTATAGCTACCGGTGTAACAGTAGGCTGCCTCTAAGGTCCATTACTTTTTCTTCGAATCCCTGCCTACAGTTGGATCCGCTTGTATTGTTTTTCCATTTTTTATTTTTTTTTGTTAGACTATCCATCTGTGGATACTAATCTTTCTGTTCTATTCTCTCAATGAATTTCTCATAGACGTTTGTTATTCGTTCCAACTTAGAAATCATTTTGTTTTGCGTTCTTCAACTCTTCTCAGTAGAGTTGCCATAATAATTTGTAACCTCTTCTCTTGATCACCTTCGATTTCTCTTCTTCTTCAGTACTGTACTCTCTTTCATTAACATCTTCTTCACTTTGTTCATCCTCTAAAAGGACAGTTTCATTAATTAAATGTATTTGGCAAAGTAATACAAGTGTTCCGTTGTATACATCAAATGCGCTCATTTTATCGACATTATGCCGACGAAGCATTACTTTTTTATTTTTGCCTTTTTCTAGCTCTGCTCAAAATCTTGATTCTATATCTCAATCCACTTTCTTTATTTCTTATCAAATAAATTGATATCTTTTATTTTTAGTTCACTGTTACCTATATATCTTTTGTTTGTCAAATATCTCTTCATCATTGTTTCTGATTTCTGAATCTCTTCTACAATTGGTGTCTTATTTTATTCTTTCTCTTGATTTCGCTGAGTTCATGATTATAACCTCAACTGTTGTCTTTAATTCAACACTTTATTTATTCTTGTTATTCTCTCTAGCTATTTCATGAATTCTCTCATGTTTAAGCTATAACTGTCTCCTCTCTTCCATTACTTTGCGTCCTCTCCATTCCTTTGGCTATTTCTTTCATAATAACATTGTCCCTCTAAGTCAGTTGACTTTAAATAGATGTATTCTCTTCTTAATGCCCTTTTAAATTTCTCGAGATCCTGTTCTATATGAATGTTTCTAGCTCTGATATATGCATTCATCACATTTCTCATCATTTCAATCTCTTCGTATATGATCAACCAAAACGGATACAATCCTTCATGCTACTAGTTCTGTATAACATGTTTCCTATCCAAATACTTACTATTGGAGAATAACATTTAACATAGTTAATGATTCTTTGCGTAAACACTCCATTTTAAGCTTTCTTTACAATACATCCTCTTCTCAATTATATATTGATCTCCTTTATAACCAACTATTTTTCACTATAATCCGTTGCTAAAGTGCTTTCCTTGCTGTACTCTTCGAATAATAGAAGATTCACACAGAAGAGATTCCATACTCATGTATTTTTGAATCCTTCCTGCATCCGACATTATTATCTTTGGTGCTCCAAAGTATGTTACATTACTTCTAAATATTTTTTCTATATTTCCTTATGTTCTAAATTTAACCACTCTGCTTGAACATATCTTGTTGCTGTATCTATCATCACTAAATTTATGATTCTCTATCTCTCCTATATCCATCTGTAAAAAATTCACAAAATTTTTGTGCCATTCTCACCCAACTATTGTATGTGTGTTGGTTAAGATTGACGTACGCTCCTTACATCTTAAAGCAATTTGTTCTAATCTCCTACGCTTTTAATTATTCTGCGCCATTTTCATTTTACATGGTTCCATAATACCATCATTCTCTATACTGATTATTGCTTTCTGCCATTTCTTAGTTTTTGAATAATTTTCTTTTTTATTTTCTATCTCATCCAGCCATGGAAGCGTGCATTCCAAATTCCTTTCCTAGTCCATCAGATCACCAATCGTGTCCTTTTCGTTTTCCTATTATTGGTATACTTGTAACCCAAGTCTTCAGTGTATAAATATTCTTTTTCTATATCTATAACTTCTTACGTTTCTTCCATGTTTTCTTGCCTATCATAAAGAGGTATGTCTCCTTCATACTACACATTATATTTATTTGAAACTTCTCTTCCTTTATTCTTTATATTAAATTTTAATTTCCTTATTTATTTCATGAAATCTGCTTGTAAATGTATGAGTACCTTCTTTTTTTCCTTTTGCTTTGACACTCCCATTATTTATCGTGACATATTGATAAACCATGGCTGAGTAGTCCATATTGGTTCTAACACACGAGTCCAAGCAAATATCCTGAATCTATAAAGCTCGGAATTGCCGTATCACTCACTGTTAATAAGCTCTAATAACTAGTATGATTAGTTATAATAGTTTCTTGAGCTCGCGATTGAACTTGAATGTTTCCGTGCTCACAGGAATGACCCGGTTCTCTACATTTAAAAACTTTCCCTTCATTTCTCTGAGAAAAAATCAGTCTCTGTTTTATGATTATTTCTTCTTGCACACATTACATTCCTTATCCTATAGAAACATGGTTCACCTTTGTGATAGTATTTATGTCATATAACATTTTTCTCCACTTTGAACCAATGTTCTTGTGTTTTCCTTTGGTGTCTTTCCTTCCATATTTCTGGTTAATACAGATCCCATGACATTAATATTCCTCCTGTGTTGACTCTAAATTTTTTCTTGTTTAACATCCCCAGCTTTACTCAGTATCATATTGTATTGGATCATATTGTGTTTTAATGTACAAACTAATTATTTTTTAAGATATGTCATCTCTGCTACTCCTTCAGTTTCAATCCTCAGGTGTCGAATCTGAATATATAATCCTTTATACTTTCATTCTTCATTTTGTTTGATATCTCTAAATTCCTTTATTTTGATTCCTCTTTCTCAGTCCTTTCTGGTATTTCTTTAAGTAGGTCAATAAATAGTTTCCCTATACCGTCATTAATCTTCCATAGATAGTTTCACGTTTCAAGCGTTTCCTCTAATTAATCACTAATTTGGTCGCGGTATTTACTTCTCATCATTAATCCACAATTGTGCCTTCCTTAAATATTGGTCAAAATTCTCTTTCATCCCTGAGAATCTTGGAGCTTTAGTTTTTCCTTCTATTTCTGGTTGTATGTTGTTTTCTATTAGTAAAAAATTTAAATAGAGATTATTCTATGCCGGTATATAAATAATTAACCACAATCCGTTATGGAATTTCTAAAACAGGACTAGATTTCTTGCCTATTTCTTCATTTCCAGAAATAAAGTGCCTAGATTTGAACCCTTATTGATTTGTCTTGTCCTCTATCTTCTTTTGTTGTTATTTTTATTTCGTTCTGTTGCCCTCTTAAATACCTCTCAATATTATTCAAAATATTACATAAACATTTTATAACTACTTTTATAAAGTCTTATAAATTATTGTTAATCTTACTTATTTATTAAATTTATTAATCTTTATTTCCTTTTTTAATAAATTTTATCTTTTTAATAAATTTTCATCATACTGACTGAAAAGGAGAAGAATGATATTATATCATATAATTATATATATATATATATATTATATATATATTATAATATTATATAGTAGTATATATATAATATATATATATTATATATATTTAATATTATATATTAATATATATATATATATATTGATAATATATATTATATATATATATTAATATTAGTATATATTATATATATATAATATATATATATTTAAATATATATATAAATTCCCGTTCAATCGAAGCCGATTTTCAGATGCTGGCATCCAATATTCTACCATTTCTTTTTTAATAGTAGCGATCGGTGCAATTGTTACTTCTCGGAAGTCCAAAAAAATAGTTTCTTTTATTCCCTAGGGCAAGGCAACTTGGATGTGCCTGACGAGTCTGATCAGTCAGTTTTTTTAAATAATCCCTATTTAAATTGCATAAGCAAAAATAATATAATTTAATAACAGAATTATTGCAAATAACTAATTAAATTATTATATTGCAAACTTGATCATCTCTTATATCGACTTATTTGATTCCTAATTCTCATATGAATAATTATTGGACTTAACGTTGGAGCGCTGAAAAATCGTGTTTTGAATCAATCGGCCGATTATAGATGGCTCTGCCTCAGACAGTGCAGATATTTCGTTAATATTAAGATGCGTGGATGTTCTATTGATAAAATTACGCTTTTTCATATATTTTTATTACTGATTTGTGTGTGTTTTAATAATATTGAGCTATTTGATTTATAAATACGGGTATATTGGATTTCGTATCGTATTTAAGTTTCATTAAAAATTGTTTTCCTGAGTGTTGTAAGGCCTACTAAATATTCAAACAGTCATATCTAGGGACCGACCCAGGGTGGGAATTTTATATATGAAACAGGAAGCAAGAAAATTGAATCTTCTTATAATTATTTATTTTCAAAATGTCCAATTTATATTCATCTATATATAATATATTATAAAATCATATATAATATTATAATAGATATTATATATAATAATAAATTATAATAATATATAATAATATATATAATTAATATATTATAATATTATATATACTAATATTATATAATAATACTGGCCACGCTCTGAACAGCCACAACCTATCTCAAAACTACAAACAGCTACCGGAAGTAGGAAACATTGCGGATCCTGGCAAAATTTACTGAGAAAACTGTAAAAAAAAAAAACAAAAAAAATAAAAATCATATCTCGAAAACAAAATGTGCTTCAAATGAAATACATTTTGAGAACATAGCTAAAAAAAGTTCGAAAATTAAAAAAAAAAAAAATTAAACATAAAATTGCAAAAATTTTGGGGCTGGACATAATATATATTTATAATTTGTAAAGGTATTACCGCAATTTAGGGGCTGCGAGCCGAGGGAAACAGGGGGACATTTCCATTACCCCTAGGGAGATGGGGCAGAAAACCTGCACACCCAAATACCAAACAGCGGGTTCGGAGACCCTCCCGAGGGGGAATTAGTCTACCTCCAGTTTCCCGAAGCGAGAACCGATCCCTGCATCATGCATATACCCTTGGGGTTTTCTTTAGTAAAAAAAAAGCAAATTTAATAGAAACGTCATTCTTTTAATGACGTTAATACCTTTCATAAAAACCAAATCAGGCAAACCGGAGGATTATTGAACAATAATTTTTTTATTTTTATTTTACATTTCGCTATCCAAAATTCTACGATATTCCAAAAATGTATATTTCGCTGTAGCTATCGTAGTTGATTTTTTTTTTTTACATTTTCCACACTAAATTGGTACAAGCATTCAGCAATGTACCTTTCCTGACTGTTTGTAGTTTTGAGATATGATGTGCTCTTCTAGAAAATAATAATAAGTATTAATAATTAATAATATATATATATAGTATATATATATAAATAATATATATATATATAATAAATAATATATATATCAATAATTATATATATATTATTTGATTTGATATTCCTAATAAATGACCACGAGCGCACTATTATATAAAATACATATATATTATATATATAATATTATATATAATTTATAATAATATTAATATATATATAGTATATATATATTATATATAATAATATAATATATATATATATATATATATAGTTTAAATTTATAGCCATTGAACCTGCCCCATAATGTAGTAGGTTTTATATATATATTCTGAAAATTGAATTAGTGTTTTCCTGACAAGTAATTAGAATTACACATGCTATTTAAGTTTGATACATATTCTTTTTCATCTCAAATCATCGTCATATTCTAGCCACCTTAATGATTGATGCATTCAGATGACTGGACTGACTTTTTGCTCAAGAAATGATTTTTGTATGGTTTTTAAAAGAGGTTTATACCTTTGTATAATATTGGCTATGGTTTAGTGATGTGTGAGTATTAAGATTGGTGTTAAAATATACCTTGTCACAAACTAAATTGTTATTATTAATTGTTAATTATTCAAAATTGCCTTTACTGCAACCTCTTCTCTTATTCTTTTGTTTCTCTGTCTCTCCCTTCTAGTCTTTCCCATTATCCCTCTCAAAATGTACATCTTCGCTGACTGTATTCAACTATCCTCTTGTGGTTGTACTCCATGTCTGCTCTGTATAATAAAATCGGTGTTAACACACCCTCAAATATCATCCTTTTCACCTCCACATTCATTTGTCTATCTTTCAATATATGATACACTGTTCTTGCATCTCCTCCATACTGAGCTATCCTACTTGTGATCTCTTGTACATTTCCTCCCTCTGTTCCAAATACTCCACATAAATACTTACATTTTTCTACCATCTTTATCTCAGTCCCCTCCACCTTTATTCTCAGCTCTCTCTCTCCTTCTCTACTGACCACCATGATCTCTGTCTTTTCTGTACTCATAGTCAAACTGGCCTCTCTAAGCCTATTCACAAAACATATCACTACCTCTCTCAACCTGTCTCCCTCTTTTCTCCAGCACATCAAGTCATCCACATATGCCAAAATATCACCGTCCAAATCTCCAATATCTTCTCACCTTTTTTATCACTACATCCAGATATGATACAAACAAAATTGGTGACAATTTAGCACCTGTTCTCACCTCGAACCCTTCCTTATTCTCATATTCTCTTACTTACATTACATTGTTATAATATTAATTTTCTACTTATATACTAAATCTCTCCAAAGGCTCTTTTAATAACTTCGGTTTCATAAACTTCTTAAACTTCATCACATACATACATACATATATATCATTCCCTTCTTTCAGATTTATATATAAAGTATATATATGCATTACTATATTTGTTTGTATTTCATCTATATATATACTTATTATAATTCACGTGAGAATTTTATCTTCAATAGAGCTAGTAACCAGAGTGATATATCCGTATACGCTTGGCTTCTGTTGCACGTAATTTAATAAAATGTAGTGCCTATGGCGCTCTTAACCGTGCGCATCAGCAAAGGAGTGTGCGGTCTCGAGTACCTTGAATACTCTAGAACACGTCATATATAGACATTTTTTCTCACTATAGCTTCTCTTCGAACTTAGTGAAATTTTTTGTGTCTCAACTAGTAGAGATTAAATCAAGTGAAATTCCCCCATCTTTGAGTTTGATAGAACTCTTTACCTTCACCTCATTTTCATATTAATCTTAAGTATTTACTTTATCCTATTTCCCTTAATATTATATTAATATATAGGTAATATATATACTAACTTAATTAGTACATTATTTCCCATTCACTTATACTCTAGGTACTACACTCTTCAAACACCTATATTAAATATACAGTTATTGCATAATATATATGTTAATTTTTTTCATTATTTATTTATATATATATATATATATATACATATTGTTATATTATTATATATCATAATTATATATAATACAATAATCAATTTATTATATCACGCTTTTATTTATGGATCTAATTATAATTTTAATTGAAAATATATATATAATTATATATACATTTTGTTAGCTTTATGAAATCTAACATACATTATATTAGATTCATATATAAATTAACAACACACTACAAGACCTAGGAAATAAATTCACTTACTCGTGTTAATATATAATTTGTGGGTATTTAAATGATACTAGTAGTATTTAATTTTAAATTATATTTATTTAATTATTTTAAGGAATAAATAAAATAAACAAATTATTAAAATTATGATTTAAATTTTAAAATTAATATAGCATATGTACGTACGATATTTTGGATGTAAAAACTGAAGCATATGTATATATACAATCCTATATATTTAAACTATAACATATAATATATATATATATATATAATATATATATACATAATATATTTATATATATATATTTAATTATATATTATATATAATATATATATATTATATATATATTATATATATAATATATATAATACTATATTAATATATATAATAATATTATATATAAATATAAATATATATATATTAAATTAATATTGAATTTTTAGGATCAGATCGATGTAAATAATTTTATGAAGTGATTTAATGTATAAATTTTGACAATGACGATTGTGAAAATTGAAAAAAGTATATATTATTAAAAAATGCTTCTTTTTTCACTCTCTATCTTATATATCTTATTCTCTTCTATCTAATTCATTGTTAATAAATCTATCTCACTCTTTCTCTTTCATTCTTTACTTCTCTTTCTCTTCTCTATGCTCTTGCAGTAACTAATCTCATAATTACTATTTCTTTATCTCTCTACTCTATTATCTATTCATCTATCAATATCTCATTCTATATCTATTATATCTTCTCTTACTCTCTCTATATTATCTCTTATTATCTATTACTACTCTCTCTCTCTCCTCAACGTTGAAAAATAAATATATCATCAAATAGTGCACCTCAAAAGTAAAAATCACTTAGTATACATAATACCACGACCCAATAAATAAATAACTATCTCAACCAATTATATGCACAATATATAATATTAACAGCTTCCATCAGTCTAAACTTTCCAATTCTACCTATATTCAGGTATATAATAAAAAAGCACTAATATTACTATATAACTCTACTATATATATATTAAACCTATATACTAATATACTCAAAACTTAATAAATATAGGTAAAACTAAGATACTATACCTTGATGACCTCATTTTATTGTGGCCTACCCATTATTATTCTTATCTATATATATATTATAATACTAATGAGCCTATGCAAACTACTGTATATTTAATATATAAAAGCATACTCTACAGCAAAATATTCTTATCACCACACATTCATCAAAACATAATTTCCACATATCAGAGTTATTTCATAATATACAAAACCAATATCGACTAAGCTATGTAACTCATAACATAACATTATATACATAACCTATCAAATCTAATGGCTACTATAAATGATAATATACCAAAAAAAACCATACAACTTATATATAATAATATATAATAATACTAATAGAGCTCAATAATGACATAAAGCATATTACAAAATACTAGATTATATAATACCAAACATAATACTAGTTACCACAAATTAATTAAATCCTATCTTTCACATTCGATACGTAGACTAAAGAAATAGATACTTCACTATACTTTATTTATCATTAATATTAATAATTCAGATGAACAGCATAAATACAAACAACATATAACTCACTCATAAAAAATCAGAACATATATGTATATAAGTTATATATAAGGAAATCATCTAATACAGAGTACTACTATCAAGGGCGCATATACTTCATTATACCCACCATATATATACATATACCTTATTTACTAATAGCAGATCTAACCTATATAACATAGATATATAACCAAATAATACATTAATACACACAAATTAAAACAACCTATATGGCTAGCATGA
>JABUQX010087950.1:0-48149 GCA_015478945.1 Trachelipus rathkii
AACTCACCGTTATATTACTTTAGGGCTATGAATTGTTCAAGTCGCAACGCTAAAACATTTACTTAAATAAATTTCAAAGCTTTATGTATAAACACGGCTGAGTGATACGCCTTCAGTCTGTATTGATCCTTTCTTTTTGTTATATGATTGGTAAACCTCAATTTTGACATGTTCGCTATGTAACGAATAATATTATCGAATCTAATATCTATGTTTTTAGTTACTAAGATATTATAACAAATGAAAAGTCATCTATATTCCAAGCTGTCTTTACTCTAAATTATATCATCGAGCCATGTTGTGGGGATTTACGAGTATATGGTTGAAACATTATACTTCACGATAAATGTGATTAGATCTGACTACAAATTGGTTCGGCTTCGTTCAGTACTTTGCCGGGATCCCAGACCTTTTGTTTATCTGAATTTTTGGACTAATATTAGTGAGTACAGAATGTTTATGGAGACATTCGCATTATTGTGATCCCCTTTTTAGAGGGTAACACTGGGGGGCCTAAATTTTGTTGTGTGGGAATACTTTTTGGCACTTATACAACGTTGTGAGATAGAAGTCTATTCGCCGAGGTCATGCTAACAACTAGGAGGTCTAGGGTCGAATGTGTCTTATTTTTATATATTCAAAGATATACTAACTACTCTATAATCACTAGTATTAGGGAATTTAGTTGATTGGAGTCGATTAGCCTAGTTATTGATACCCAAACCATGCCTACGCTATATCACTACTGATTCAGTTCACTTGTGAACATGAATGATATTCCACTTATCGGTAGAACATTACTACAACCTTAAATATGTGGCTTGTAGTTTTTTATCTCTGTTAAACTACTATATAGTACATTTAGAGGTTTACGGTTTATATATTTCAAGGAAAACTTACGGTACTAATATTTTGCACTGTGCAGGCCTACCATTAATGCCGCATCCGCATCCCACGACTTCCGTTGAGGACGGCTTTGTGCATTTAGTGCTGCTACATTAGATTGTTCAGTTGCTAAAGCTCGAGCTTGTCGCAATTGCATATTAAGGAGTGTTTCGGTTAATCCGTTAATTATATTATTAACATGACTAGCAGGGATAAGCCCATCCCCCGAAGGTGTTATGGTTACAGGTGGTATTTATTCCATGAACTCATGAGGCTCATGTTCAGTTGCTACAAACTGGGCCAGCTGCTCCTGAGTCTCCTTATCCACATTAGAAGCCATAATGACCTACCTAAACTTTAAAATTTATAAATTATAAATAATAATTTTAAACTATAAGTATGTACTATAAGAACTTGAGACTACTTACAACTAAATTTAATTTTTATCAGAAATAAAGGAAATAATTTTAAATATTGATTATTGGTATATAAAACTTTAAGGTTTCGAAATTCCTAACATACCTAATAGTTCAGCTATATTAGTTCAGTTCCTATCTAAAAAGTATTTTAAGATTTTAAGGTATTAAGAATTTAATTCAAATTAAAGGCAAAGCAAGGTCAGTTCAAAAACACACATTGTAAATAATAAATATCAATGAAAAATTATTTACAATGAATTATTCCAGAAAATATACATTAATTCCTTCACTTAAATTCGACAGACTAGAAGGTTCAGAAGATGATGAATCAAATCCAGATAGATGAATTAGGCACAACCCGAACAGCCGGTTCAGGATTGCAGGATAGATGATAAATCTTTCCTATAACTAAAGATGCGAGCCTCCAACGCATGGGCATTTCCTTTCAAACTAATCTCCCCATCTCTCAACTAGAGAGATTTAGCTGTCAGAGAATCACTTAATGGGATCAGTAGGCACCCTAAGGTATTCTCTTAACTAACATTGTTCCCTTTATTTTTCTTGGCCACATGATTTCTACAGATGAAGAACCTAAAAATTTGGAATCTTTATAAATAAAACACTGAAAACCTAGCACTTCACAATACCATCAAGACTTCTTCCGGTGAGTTCGTGCAAATAACCGAAACGATTTCCCTTATGATTTTGTACTTTTGTTTTTTGTACATACAATTGAATTAGCTGGTGTGATTGGAACCCGTCGATTTCGGACTAAACGAAATAAAAAAAATAAACATGGTTATTTTTATTTCAAAAAAATTTATTGATCTAACTATTGATGAATTGGAGTTTTATTGATATGGTAATAAATATGCCAGTTTAAAGCAGATTTTTTGACTTCGAATGTAAATATTGATTAATCAAACAGGGCCTACCCACGCGTTTCTATTTTTTGTGTGGGTCCACATTTTTTCGTAAGAAAACGTGTAAGGGAGGGTGGTTTCAGTGGTTCCAATTCTTATGTGGTTTTTTTCAAGCAGGACTTAAATCAGAAACGTGGAGGGAGATGTGTTTCCGACAATGGGTCGTGCCCCCGAGAGTTTGACTGACCACCTAACACGTTAATCCAAGACCAAATGGCCTTCCGTTGAAAAAGTCTTGATGAAAGATCCGAGAGATAAAAGAAATTAATTCGATAACAGGCGAAGCTGTTTAATTTCCCCTCCGTGGCCACCGGATAAAGTAGAGCTTAGAATTTACTCCAACGCGGGTAAGACACAGGGACTGCTCGTGTGCCCCAACATCCACAGGAAATCGTCCGAAGAATGATATCAGAGACAAAAAAAAAAATTTACATTGATAAGCTTGAAAAATAAATGAGCAAGTAATAACAGCAGATGTCGACGGTTATGAAGTTCTTCTGAAGATTAATGGAACCAACTAAGGAAATAGATAATATTAAGAAGTGAAGAAGATTTCTGACCAATAAAATATAAATAAATACATAGATAAGACAGTGGATAATGAGAAGAGGATTACTTCTTACTTTTATTAATTAAAGTAAAGGAATGTTTTAGGCTTTAAATATTTACAACAAACTTATATACATTTTTAACGTTTTATCATTGAGTGATTCTGGGGATTGGGTAAAATCCAGAATCCTTTTTATGATCATTATTTACAGAAAAAAAAACAAATAAATACATCAGTGAGTTTGAAATGACCTTGCCTTATATAATAATTATTCCATTAGGGCCTTTGATAAATAAATGCTCTAAAGTCTAAGATGTTAATGTGATAAGGATTTGGCTTATCTTTTAACAGCTCGTTGAATTCAATACGAAAGAATCCCCAGTTCCGACAAAAATTAGCCCAAGGGATAGAATTGTTCAGAACAAGACTAAGCCCAAGACAAAAGTTTGTCCAAAACTGAGAGTTTCCCAAGTCCAGTAAATTGATACTTTAAGTAAGCATAAAAGGAAAAATCACGAACAAGAAACACATTGGGACTTTAGGTTCAATCCCATACATAAAAGAAACATAATTGGGACTTTAGGCCCAATACATAAAATTTAAACTCCAGACAAAAAATGATCTAGCTGGGACTTTAGGCCCAGTTCATAAAATTCATAGCCCGAGACATAAAAGAAGCATCAGAATTGGGTCTTTAGACCCAATCCATAAAACCTGTGGGAAATATCACCACAGTTAGCTATTTCATTAAATCAAACTGAATTAATTACAATTAAACTATTAAATTATATGAATTAAATTGAAATTGAAATCTATATAACATGAGTATTTAACTTCAATGAATTTAACAAAATACTATAACACAAAATTTAAGTAAATTAAATGACTAAGTAATAATAATAAAACAAAAAATACATTGAAAAACCTACCCTAGCCAATTGTTATTGGTCTGGGAGGGTTTTATGTCGTTTGACGAATGGAGAAGAATCTCCTGTAAGAGACATAAAACCTCCATAAATTTACATTTAAACATCAGTGACTATTTAACATAACATTATATAATTCAAAGCAATATAAACATAATAAAGACCAGTAGCTAAGCATATCCTATCTTAATAATTGTTATTGTCATACCTTACATGTAAATTTTTAATATTGCACGAAAAATGTCAAAAATAATAGTTCCAGATGATTAGTGTTTTATTTCTGTGCTTATTTTCGATGTGTAACAAAACTATTGTCAGTTGATGGAATTTGTAACAATATTGATCACCAAACGAACGGAATACAGATGCCTAGCTAAGCTATTAGATACAAGATTAATCTACACAATAGTGGTAATCTGCATTACAATGATGACAATATTGGACGGTATAACAATATATCTTCATGCACTATTAGCCGCATTCTGCTTTCCTACTAATGGCCTAAACACTATAGAATAGGCATGGGCTTTATGGTGCATGTTAAGGTAAAACATAAAATAATGGAAAACTTACTTTTACTAATTAAAAAAATAAATAAAAAAAAAAACAATAGAAGATTATGGAATGTGCTTAAACCAATCTTGGGTTTCTTGCCTTCGTCGTGTTGTGTTCTTTACTTCTTCCTAAAGAAAAACATATCCATTAAATGCAAAAATATAACAAAAAAAACCACCCTTTTTTCCTTGTACTTATGTTAAAATTTTATCATTAAAATTTCTTCAGATGGTTATGAAGGGTCCCTTTGTGGGGGAGAAAACCTGATCCCTTTACAAACCGTGGTAATTTCGAGCCATCACAGGGATGTACCTTTGTAGAATTAAAAAATTTCCTTTCGTTATCTAAGAAGAAATGCGATGATATATCATAGTTCATCATTTATTGAAAAACAAGAGAAGAAATTGAGATTTTTTTTCTCTTTTTCTTATAATCTATTTGAGCTGTTGATCTGAAACACAAGTCAAATTAAAACCAGTTACATTAGCATAGAGTAGGTCAGATAGTAGGAATTTAGACAAATTACGGATATATACTTTGTTATATAAAGATACATATGATCATCATATTAATATATGTGTTATTATAAGATACATAGGTTCATAAATACATGTGTTTTAACAAGATAAATACATATGTATGCATAAATAATATACATAGGTTCATAAATACATGTTTATACATATATATATATATAGATATATTATATATAATTATATACAGATACATATGATATATATATATATATATAAATATATATTATTATATAAGATGTATATATTCATAAATACATGTATTCTTATACAAGCTACATACGTTCATTAATAC
This sequence comes from Trachelipus rathkii, assembly GCA_015478945.1. Lineage (NCBI taxonomy): Eukaryota > Metazoa > Arthropoda > Malacostraca > Isopoda > Trachelipodidae > Trachelipus > Trachelipus rathkii. Next base: position 5,087 of record JABUQX010087950.1, read on the forward strand.
ATGTTGCTATAAGATATCATATATATATAAATACATGTATCTTAACAAGCTACATACGTTCATATAATACATGTGCTATATAACAGATATAATATATTATATATATATATTATATATATATTTATATAATATTGATTAGGGATGGCCGATAGTAGAATTAGCGGTATAGCGGATATGCCCCAAGCTGATAGTTAAAGAATACCGGAATACCGTATTAATCCGGCAGTCTGGTTATATATAGCTGTATATTGGTAGAAGTGTATACGTCACACAGTGACTCACATATTTTCTGAAAAAATTGTCCCAAAATCAAATTAGTAAATATATATATATTATATCCTATATATATTATATTATAATTATATATTATGTATATATATAGTGATATATTATATTATTATATATTATATATAATATAGGTTTTTATATATTCTATTATATTACTTTATTATCTATATATTATTTTTTATATTTATTATATATTTATTTTTTATTATATATTTAATTATATTATTATTTAATATATATACATACGATATAATATGTATTGATTTGGAAAGAGAATTTTTTTTTTAGAATATGTGGAGTCCTCTGCTATACCTTTACCTGTACTCCATTGTAATATATATATTATTATATATATTATCTTAATAATATATATATATTATATATATATATTATATATTTATATTAATATTATATATATAATATGTATATATATATATATATATATATATATATATATATATAGAAGCAGGGTGTGCCTGCACGAGTTATGGTTAGTGGTGGACTACTTAACGGGGCTATACGGGTATGTTTTAAGTAAGAAAAATGATGTAAGAATATGTTCGTTGATTTACTTCATTAGGAGATGGATGATGTTACGTTGGTGGTCCTCGAGCGGCCCATTACGAATTAACGTCGCGTAGCGTTCAGCGGTTTACATAGCGTCATGTCCGAATGGATGATTTGATTTTTGATGTCTGCTGTGACAATGCAGCATAAAATGAGGATTGGCCTGCTTCCTCTCTGACATTTTTTGATAAGCGGTTTTTCGTTTTCCCGCACGCATGTACGCCCATACGCGTCAATGTTACTTACACCATATTTTAAACGTCTGATGTGGAAAAGCTTGCGAGAAATCATATTGGTTTTCAAAGACGCTCATGATTTCGAATACATGTGATGTAATAAAAACCGTTGTTTTTAATAGTATCATAACAATTCATAAACCATGTACGATCCTTTATCCACCTGCTTTGCGATAAGAGACTCGGCCCATTCGCTTCACCTTTTTTTTCGTTTCAAATGTCCACTACCACTACGATCTACATCGGCAACTGATTTTCGACCGATGATCGCGACAAAGCGATACAAGCCTTGCCCTCTGCCAGCAGGGTATTCATATTGCATGCCAATCGTACCAAGTGTCGGCCGGTTGATTCCGCTACATGACGTCATGGATATTTTTCCGCGGCGAAGGATCGTCGGCGAGGTTACTGGGGGTCATTAAACCCAGCGTAGACGGTATGTTGAGATACCCCCAAAGAAAGTAGTCCAGTGGTGTTAATCGGGGTAAACGCGCAGCGACCCATGAAATGGCACAGATTTCCGGATCCACTTCCGGAAAGGTTCCTGTCGGGTAGGTTGTCAACTATAGCTGCATTATGTGCTGGGCACCCATCATGTTGTTAATATATTCTTCGTCGTTCTTAAAGGTATATTACTCAGGAGGTCAACAAGGACGGTGCTGGGCAGGAATGGACGGTAACGCCTGTTCCTGTCCAAAATTTCATTGAAGAGCAAGGCCCCGATTAATCCTACTATGAAGTATAACCACAAACCAAATCAGCACAACGTTGTCCTGAGATGAATGAGTAAGCCTTGGTGATTGCTAGTGAATATGTTTATAATGGGGTTTTGTTTTCCCCGAAATGTTCTAGAAGTTCCTATGTTGATACTAATGGCGTTGATTGTTAAAGCGGTGGATTATAAAAATGGGCATTGGATATTTTTCCAATAAGATCCCAATTAATCCAATTAAGGCAAATCCATTGAGCTAGCCAGGGGAATCAGCGCTCCGCTTGTTGGTCGTTCCACGATGGCAAACTATGCACAATTGATATGGCTTATTGGTTAGCACTGTATTGTATCTACAACTGAATTCCAGTGCTTGTATGGTTTCTCGATATTCCCAGATCGCAGAACTAGCCTGCGTAATGAGGACGTTTGGAATTTTCTGAATGGGTGTTACTGTATAGGCAGAACGTCCAGTTTCGATCGTCGAATTGGTACGGACACGTACCCCCCTCGGCCTGTAATGTTTGATGAGGGGTTGAACTATCGACCCTGTACGGCTTGGATACCGTCGCTGTTAACTCTAATGGAATGCTCTATGGTGGCTCGGGTCGTTCGGATGTGATAACGAGTTGTCAGTATTTGCCAAGAAGCTTCTTGCGAGCATTCTGTTTTTGAGATGTACTAGACTCCGAACTATCGTGCAACGTGCTTTTTCGTCTGCGTAATACTGGGTCACTGTGGCATGTTCCAAATGTTGGCTCTAACTAAAGCAAACACTTGCTGAAAATATTACAGTTCACATACACTTTATGTTACGCATATTTGTAGGTTATGAGCATAACGTCATATGAAATAGCTTTAGTTTTGTGTTACACATTCAGCAGATGGCGCGTATTAGTTAGTAGGCTACATAGTACATATCAATGAAATCTAAAAGGGTATGCATTAGTATTTTATGATTTAATTCTTTTTGTACTGTATGCGATTTTTTAATAGCTATTGGATAGCCTACTTGTAATGGTGGTACCCTAATGTATTTTCAATAATTGAACACGCTTTCGGCTTTGTAGGCACATTGATGTCCTACGGATACGTCTTAGTTTTGTATTATTGGGTACATGTTGCGGTGACGACAACCATATCATAATCAATGATCAGAGATAGAGCCAACCTCATTTTTATATGTGCATTTCACAGATAGCGCATAAAAATATATCTCATCTGCGCCATGCGCATGTTTGTGCCAACTGTGTTTTAGTAATTGAGCGCATTGCGCAGACACAATGCGTAGCATATCCACTCCTCCTTAAAAGTATTATAATAATAGCGACTTTTATATCTCTAGCAAGACATTTTCATACTTAAACAATCCCGTCGCATGATACCACCGCTGTAACATAACGTCGTGAAGAGCAGCTCGCTGTGTATGTTAATATAATTATATATATATATATATAATTATATTATAATATATATATATATAATATATATATTTATATATATATATATATATATAATAGTATATATATATATATATATATTATATATATAATATATATCAGAGGTGGGCGTTCCCCAATTTAAGTCCATCAATTCCGCAATTGCGGAATACCAAATAAATTGAGGATTGCGAATGCGATAATTTGAAAAATGTTGCGGAATTGCAGTTAGCGGAATCCTGATATCATCCGCAATTTTAATCTCCGCAATTCCGTCATTAGAGACGTACCAAAAAAAGTGTGGATTCAGTGAATCCGAAATTATAGTCCCACCAAAATTTTTGACACAGTTAGCATTCGTTTGTACTTGTCTGGCAGCACAACACCGAAAAATGCGTATTTTTTGGGGCATCTCCCGGTATTTATGTTAAAGTTTTGTAAAATAATTAATATTAGAAAACTTAGATCTCGCATATTATTAGATATGTAATGTTTCAGCTTTTTTTACTAGTTTTAGTTTATAACAGAATTATTTTAAGCTTGTTTATAATGAATTAATTTATGACGTGGTCCCGCCAACGGAATATTCAGATAAATGTAAGTGTAAAGGTTAAAATTTCTGAAATAAATTTAAATAGGTAGGTATTGGTAACTGACATATATACCAAGTTATAATATTACTATAATATATATATATATATATATATAATATTATCTTATATATATATGTATATAGTATTATATATTAATATTAATATATAATATATATTTATATAATATAATATAGGTATATATATACTATAATCTACTTGTTATTTCTGGAATATTTCTTTCCCCAACAAAGGAAAGAATAGCTATGGGATAGTAATTAATCCGGTTATTCCGGTAGTCCGATTACAATGATATCGGCCCGTATACCGGGATAGTTCGCAAAACTTGGCCGGATTTAGCCCGGTACCGATAGTTTGGCCCGATATCCGGCGCCCATCATTATAGATATGAGAATGAATAGGGGAACGTGGCTTAGAATAAACCTGAATAGGGATGGTGGGCTTTTGTTAACGTGATGAAATGGATGTGAGGGGAGTTGTGGATAAGAGAGATCTTCTGAACTTCTGCACAATATTATGCAGTAAATCATGAGGTTGTTAAGATGAATGTGTGTGGTTTTGATGTTGCAAGAAGGAATAGGTATTTGAGGGATGAGGTTATTATAGTAGGAGGAGGGTATAATGGGTAAGTGGAGAAGTTATGAAGAAATGGTAATCTGCAGTATAGTATGAATTAAACTAGTGAATATGATCTAGAGCGGAGGCGAGATGGTAAAATTGTTGGATTTGGATAGTTGCATTGTAATATAAGCGTTGTATGAGGGTATAGTTTCCATAGGGATTTGTGAGGAAGAGCGGTAATGTAACCGCTTATATAGGGTAAGGGGAGATTAAGGGGAACTAGTAAGAAGATTAATAGGGAATAAGTTTATTGGTGTTGTAAGGGAAGGTATATGCTGGTATTCTGGTTGAAAGAGGTGCGTGCCGCAGTGACTGAGGGACTTGTTGGTGAAGAACGAAGGTGGTTAGGAGTGGGTAGAGGAATGTGTGGAGATCAACATACTTTACATTGAAACTTATGATTGAGAAAATGTGAGGGGAAGAGAAATAAATTTATTTAGAGTTTTTATGATTTCTACCAACGACGGCGTTGATAGTTAGTGTTTATGGGGATAGCTTTACTGGCAAGGTTATTAGTTCGATATATGGTGTTTGGGTGGTAGGCTTTGAATGGAATCGAAAAAGTATGTGTATGAGCGATAGTGAAGTGGTGGCTACTATAAAGAATAAATGGTGTCAATGGTGGATTTGTGGTTTAGGATTCAATAGCGGAGTTGGACAGTTGTGTTATTCCTCCGCCTTGTTATTCCAATGTGTATATGGATGGGCGTTATGAAAGAAATTCCGAGGTAGGGGATGGAGGATAATGGTGGTTAGAATGATGAGAACTGGAGAGGAGCTGAGGAGGTGGCCTACTCTTGTATGCCGCCTATTGATTGTGCTGTTGCGAGTCTGGAAGTAGAGTATTGAGAGGATTGGTGGAGGAGATTGGCGTATTAGCGGGTATGTAAAGGATGGGGCTCTGAAAGTAACGTAGATGAAGGTAAGGTTGGGTTGTGAGTGAGGACAGTCCTCGCAGTGTGAAGTTATGTTATATGATAAGCAGCTGGAGAAAGTGCCTGGAGTAATATTTGGGTAATGTGGTTGGATGAGAAGGGGAAGCGGGAGTGATGCAGTAGTGTAGGTAGGAAGTTGTGAATTGGGCAAGGAAGTGGCTGTGCAATTAAATCTCTTGGTGAATGTGAAGGACTAAGGTTTTGAGTGCGTGCTAGGTCGTAACATGAGGGTAATGTTGTTTACCGTGTGTTTATTGTATGGTAGTGCATGACCTATGGTCTGGAGATTAAGTAGTATGATGCCAAGTTTCATGTGTTCGCAGATATGGTAAAATCTAGAGCAATGCTCATTATTGTGATAAGAAATTATGTAACGGTGAGGAATGAGTGACGTAATTAGAGGGTTGTGTGGTGTCGATAGAAATGTGTGGTAATGAGGAGAAATTAAATGAAGTATGTATGAAGATTGGTTTTTGGTCCCATTGTGGAAGGAATGAATGAAAGTCGGGTTGGTTAAGGCCGGAATTGTTATGTGGAGAGTGTGTTTGGGAACGGCGACACGGCTGGGAGACGAAGAGAAAGTGGATTGAGTCGGTGATACGATGTCTGAAGGAGAGAAAGTGATTTGGCAGAGGCGAGCATAAAGGTGCATGATAGGAGAGCTGGCGGGGTTTGTATGGGGGCACAAAATGTTGTGGCCCAGCTGGCCAGGGGATGAACGCTTAAATATTGACGATTTTAGCCATAGTGAGGGTCGCGGTGCGCGTCGCCGTCATGATGCTCTGGCTAGGTGGATTTCTCGTCCTGTGGAACGAGCTCATCACCTAATTAGATGGTTTACAGGATGGGTGCGGGTACAGGCCTTGGGTCTTCTTTCCGTGTTTGTCATGTTCCTCCTACTGCGTTTTTCTGTCTGATGGCATTGTAGCGCTATATACTTACTCCCAAATCTTGGGGGCAAGGAGGAAGTTATGAGAAAGACGAGATACGATATATTATATATATATATATATATATATATATTATTATCTATATATATAATATCTAGATATATATAGTATATATTATATATATATATATATAATATATATATATTATAATATATATATATATTATTAATGCACATTTTTAAATAAGAAGAAATTTGAAAATTTAATTTCTAGAAAGGGTGAAGTTGCGTTTCATCGAGTCGATGAGCTCATTAAGGAAATTTTAATTCCTCATCTTGATGAGCAAGGGCTGAAACCCCCTTCTGTTCAAAACCTTGCTTTCGCCGACATGCTGGTTGATTAAGCTCAATACTGTCAACTAACTAACACTACCTGCAAGCAATTGCGGGACAGGTATGTGAGGATATTATATGATAATATATATTATATATATATATTATATATATATATATATATAATATATATAATATATTATATATATATATTTATAAGTATATATTAATAGTAATATATATTTTAGGGATATACGTATATTATATATACTATATATTATATTATATATTATATATATATATATTTATATAATATATAATATTGATATATTTATATTTATATATATTATGATACTTATTATATATAGTATATATATATTATATACTGCCCCTATCTGCAAAACAAGTTGGATTAAGATAGCATTGCAGTGGTGTTAGTTTGCCTGTAGGTTATTAGAATGAGACATTGGTCGAAGTATAGAAAATTGTGAAAATTTAGTGAAGTCCAGATAAGGAATATGTCAACATTTGCATATGCTTATTTGTTGCTTGCGGTGGGTGTGAGGAAGATTTTTATTTTATTTTTGGAGACGATAACCGTAGTGCTTGTTTGCATGTAACAAATTAGACTTAAAGAATTTGAATTGATGTAAAAGAATTATAAAACGGTTATATATAGATATATTTGACGCCTCAAGTAATAAGCCTTCAAGGGCCCGCTGATAGGTATAGTGGTAGACGATTGCTGAAAGAGGGTAGTACTCAGCGTCATTCGCTTAAAAGGCACTGTATTGATTTTTATAGCGATCTCTAACATTTGTGAGGTTACCAGATTGACTGGATGGCATATGTTGTGCTAATTTATAGTAAAGGTAGTAAGGTTAATGTGGGGAAAGGAGAGCCGACTTGATACATATCATGAATTTTGTAAAGGTTTTTGGTAAATAGTTTAATGAGGTTATTATAGAGAAATATTTAGAAACGATAAAAAGGTATTGTTATGACCCCAGCACGGTTTTAGAAAGGGTAGGTCATGTCAGACAAAACCTTTTAGAATTTATAGAATACATTACTGACTGGCATCGAGCGATGGGAGAATCCTAGTGATATTGTAATAATTTAGACGCTTTAGTAGCCTTGTTTGCATCAGGTCCCGCATAAGGTGAAGTGAAAAATTGTTTTGTCATGTAGATGTGGTATTGGTGGAGGTCGTACATGGTTTGGATTAAGAGAGTGTTGTCGATTGAAAACAGTGTAGTATACATGGGCATAATCATCATCGGAAATAGTGAAGAAGTTGGGTGTTCACAGGGCTTCAGTGAGTGGGCCACTATTATTTCTCATACCGGTATATATAATGGATTTAGACCAGGGACTTAAATTGCAAGGTTTGCTAAGTTGCAGATGATACTAAAAGTGGCGCTAGTCGAGCCTGTCAGCTTAGGAAGTGAGAGATGCATAAAGGATATCAATGATCTTTGATAAATGCTTCTTGGTGGGCTAGATTAAGTGGCAATGAATTTTATATAGTAAAAAGTGTAAGGATTCTTGTCACCTAGGTACGTACTCAAAATAAGATAAGTTTTTAAACTACTGATATGAATGGGGAGTGGCTTCGAGTCTGTGGACCAAGAGAAAAATTTTAGTGTGATTTATAAAGCAAATTTGGAAGTAGCTAATCAGTGTTTGGAAGTAGAAATAAATGTTATAAGAAGCTTGGGCTATAATATCGGCAAGTGTTTGTTTTTACAAGAGCACAGGAGAGCTAATAGTAAGCTGTATAATTAGCTATGTTAGGCCAGTATAGGAGTATTGTGCACAAGTTTGGTCCCTCGTTTTAAAGCAAAGAGCTTAGAATGCCTAGAAGAGTTGAACGTAGAAGCAACATTAGGATGATATTTGCTGGTTATCGAGGGTAAAGAGGCGTATGAAGATGAGGCTGCGATAAGGAGTTAGGAATGTTTTCTGTAATAAGGCGATTTCTCAGAAGGGGACATATAGAGTACTAATATCAAATCCTTTGACATCTATTGATAAATATTAGAGACCAATGAATTTTTCTCATCATGTAGAACTGGTACGAGGTGCGCCTAGGGGCATAATAAGAAATTAATGAACGAAGCATGGCCCATCTTGATATAAGAAAGCTATGCATTCAGATAATAGGAGTGTGTTAAATTTTGGAAATTAATGTCCTGCAGAGGAAGGTTTGCTTGAGTGTGTTACTCGATTGCGCACACATTTAAGAAAACGGTTGTATTCAGTTTTAATGGATGGGTTTGGGTATCATATATATTATATTGAACGTAAGCGGCATGGCGGGTGTTATAGTTGATAGCCGTTTTTGTTCAGATGGATGTGTAGATCCATAACTGGTTGATTTATGTGCCATGTGGATGTTGGTGGTATCCAATTTAATTGCTATTAGTTTTGACTTAAGCCAAAAGTTGGTGAATTACTTGTAAGTTTTACACAATTGACAAGCGCTAGGGTGCTGTTTGTGATTTGCATGAGACTAGTTTGGGTAAGTGGGGTTGACTAGGGACAGTCTCGATAGGCTCATGTGGGCTTTTACTGTTGCTCTTATCATTCTAATGTCCTTAGATAATAAGTGTAGGACAGGTCTACATAGATGTTAAATAAATAATTATGATTTGCTGTGAAGTTCTTTTATTGATGTTATTATTTTTTCCATTTCACTATATCACAAATGTGTGGTTGTTATTATGATATCATTTAGTAAATGTTAGGCATAGCTTCGTGTTTAGTTGCTGCTGAAATATCGTAAGATAGACATAGCGTGTTTCATAAGGTAATAACAAACAAATCGATTGAATTTTTCTAAAAAAACATTTTTTAAGATTCTGTAAACCTGCAGACTAATTACCGGCTGGTCTCGCAATATATTTAAAAAATAATGTGCAAAACTCGACGTCTCTGGTTTAATAAAGGTCGTATAATATATATATAATATATATATAATATTAATATAGTAGTATATATATATATATCTTATATATATATATGATATATATATATATATATATAATTATAAGTCATATATATAGAGCAAAGTCCTAGTTATTGACCTTTTTGTCTAAAGGAAGTTTATTAATCGAAGGTCGTTGCCCAAATTGTAAGCATTGATGAATCCCTAAAAAGCAGAATTTGTAAAAAGTGCGAGCATAATGGAAGTATTGTGAAGGAAAATCAAAAAAAAAAATTATACCTAACTTGTAGAGTTTTTACTTCACTCGCATAATCATTTTCTAAAATACTCGGCTGCGCCGAAGTGAAGTAAAAGCACTAGCGAAGAGTTAGGTTCGTTTTTTATTTTATGTATAACTTTATGCCATTTGGTCTTCGTAATACTTACAATCTGATGTTAATATTAAAATCGGTTTTTAATAAAGTTTACAATTAAAAATTTATACTTAAAATCGTATCATAATGATTAGATATCCCCTATACAGACTTACAGACATATTCGGGTAGCTATTCTATCTATATTATATATATATATATATAATATATATATATATCTATATATATATAAATATATTATATATATATAATAGAGACCTTTTCTGTTTTATGCAATGGTCAGTTGTTGATATTTATAATTTATATATTGTCTTTAATATGCTTGAGTTAAAACCAGATTCGTTAAATAATCATTATATTTAGAAATCTGTTTAAACCACTAGTTACCGGATGTGGAAGCAATATATGTAAAAAAGAAATTCAACCACTGAACCTATTGCTAAAGAGAAAATTTACTTTATATTTGTTTGATATATATAATAGTATATATATATCATATATATTAATATGTATATATATCTATATATATATATTATTATATATATATATAATATATATAATAGTATATAGGAAATACAGAAAGTCTGTTATTGACGTACTTTTGATCTAAAGTTAAATTTTAATTTAACTTATTATAAATTGAATGGAAATTCACACAGAAGTGTAAAAATCGGTTGGACATTAAACTTTTTAAGTCATATAGTAGAAAAAATACTCAGCGGCTATCTCTTAGTACGTTCCAATTTGGCAGCTTCGGGTGTAAGGTATATTTCGGAAAATAATTGACAAAATTTTATCAATAGCTACTTTGAACAGTAGTCACTTTAAAACTCGGCCTCGCGGATAGGGTTGGGGCTTCTTATCATTTCGTGCTCGAATATGCGAGTTTTGTTTTTTAATGAAAATGAATATTTTAGTTTGCGTATTTAAAAATATCTCTTAAACTAAATATAAAAAAGTTTCTGATTAAATTAAGTTAAGAAATTTTGTTCGATTATGTATTTCTATCAATATATGCTAAGTTATAATTGTTTAAAATTAAAAATATACCAAAAACATCTTTTTCGACGTCCGCCATTATGTTTTGTCGATGACCATTTACGATCAACAATGAGTTTTATCAAAAAATAGTATGAAGAAGTATCTCTTGGAAATAATACGATTGTTAATAGTTTGTTAATTTAAGGTGTGTAGTATATATATATATATATATATATACTATATATATACTATAATATCATCAAATCTCTGATACAATAATTTAGTTCATTGTAGTTTGTAGAATTGAGGAAATTGACTTCGTAAAATGAAAATTTTGAGGCAGCAAATTGCTTTAGACACTTGCCTGTCAAAATGAAAGGCACCTGGAATTCTGAATGATATTCCTCTAAGGGGAGTTCCAGCGTGGAAAACTACCATACGTTCTTGCACATTTGATAGTAATCACTAGACTGCATTTCTTCTTTTAGAAGAAAATTGTAAGAGCAAAATTATAGAGATTATCATTCTTCGGCAAATTTTCCTTTGACATATTCATCCGTAACACTTGAAGAGAAATCCATTTCGTTTATTTTTTTGAAATTTCTTGAAAATCGAAATAATTTATCAAACACGTCTTTTAAAACAATCCCCTAGATATGATTCAATTAAATATAAAAGCACTTAAAATGCACGTACTTGATAAAGAGGGGTAAGTGTTTAATACAGCAAAATTCAAGCACTAATTTCTATATGGTAGAATAGTTACGAAAATAAGAATACTGATATATATATATATGATATAAATATATATATATATATGATAGAGATATTATATATATAGTTTTATATTATTATAATAGTTAATATTAATCAATATATATAAATATATAATATATACATATATATATCATAATATATTAATAATGTAATATATATACAATGTAAAAATAAAATATCTCTTTCTAATTTATGTTCCAATAAAATATATATTAATAATTATATATATAAGTTATATATATATATCAGTATGATATAATATATATTATAGTAATATTATATATATAATATTATATGTATATACTATATATATTGTAGTATATATATATGATATATATATATATATATATATATATAATATGACTTATAATATAATATAATAATATCTCTTTCTAATTTATGTTCCAATAAATATATATATAAATTATATAAATATATTATATATATAATATAATATATATAGTATATATAATTATATTATATATATATATATATATATATATATATAATATATATATATAATATCATATATATTATATATTATACTATATATATATATATAATATAATACCTAGTATATATATATATATTAAATAAATATATATATATATTTATATATAATATAGTATATATATATATTATATATATATAATATTATTATATATATAATCAATCTCATACATTACCACATTAAATTCAATAAAATATCATCTGTTTTTTTTTCCGCAAACTGGGGTAAGGTGCGTGACAATGGTCACTTCGAAAAGAATAAGTAGTAGACGAATCTAAACATAGTCAAAGAAGCCCAGGCTTACGTCCCCTCTATACTAATTATCGAGAACTCGTCGTTATTCAGAAAACTCCACTCCTAGAGCTTCATGGGATCTGCAACGGACCCTGCACTATGGCATAGTCTTTCAGTGGTAGGGTTTATCTCCTGGCCAGGAGGGCCACAACCATACCCCTAAACAAAACCACCCGCCTTTCACTCCTATTATTCACCTTTATTCTAACGCCTCTGCAAACTCACATTTCTCTCCTCCAGACATTTCCTTTCCTGGACCAATCCCTTTTTCTTCGGTCATCTACAGCGTCGATTCCTCAACACACTCACCACGTATACTTAGATCATTAACAACATGAAGTATGGTGGAGTTGAGTTAGAGTTGAGGAAATTTAGGACTTAGTCGACGCATGAGAGAGAGTATTAGATTTCATATGCATGGTGATATTCTGGGCCCATGCAAGTTAAGTAAGATATCTTAGATTTCCGAATGTGATTTAGACAAATTACAACATGCTTGATTCTATTAGTGCTGGGATAAAGAGTTTAAAGACCAAAAACTGGGTTTATCTTGTGGGAAACATTTTAAGCATAATATTTATTGGAATTATTCAGTCTAGTATCTTTTAAAATAAACCATTAGAGGTTGGCGAAGAGATAAACAGTTTGGTGGAATAGAGAGATAAGTAGAGAAATTAATGAAAAGCGTAGTGTTTTAAATATTCAAAGGTAGTGTAATAGGGATAATGATTTAGAAATTACAGAAAAATAAGAAATGTAACCTTAGACCATTTCATAAGGAAAGGCAATAGAGAGAGGGCATGAAAATCTAATTTAGCAAGGAATAGTAATAATAACCTCTGAAGAAGTTGTTTAGCTTTTATAAATTAAAAGTAAGATTAGACAGTTGTCCAATTAAATTGCTGCACATTCATTAGTTCAGATAAGAGTTGCACATTTCAAATGCTTATTTTGCTTTCAGTTGTTAACAGATGAGACAGATTCAATAATAGTTTTGGAGACCTAATAGTCTGTGTATGCATGTAACAATTAGACTTACAGATATTTGAATTTGACGTAAAAGATATTTATACGTTTATTAGCAGCAATACTGATCGCAGGTAATAGCTGCAGGGGCCTGAGATATTATGTAAGAGATTCTGAAGAGGGTAGTATCAGTAGCATTGTCAAGGCACTGTATTCTGATTTTTTAAAATTAGTCACTAACTATTTGCTCGTACCGAGATGAATGGAAACAGCAATATGTGTGCCTATTTATAAGAAAGGTGTAAGGTAATGAATTTGGGAAATTTATAGCCATTTAGCTTAAATTTCTGTTGTAAAAGGTTTCTGGAAAAGTTACTGTGCCGTTTTTGGGGGGGGGGTACGACGCTCGGTCACTTCTGTTTCGTTCTTCCGCCTGGTTTGGGGTGTTTTTTTGTGTGCTGGGTGGTTGTGTTAGTTGTGTTGTGTGTGTCGTACTTCTTGGTTGACTTGATTTTTTTTTTTTTTTGTTTCCTATTATATCGCTTGCGGCACTTCGATTTTTAAAGGGGGGGGGTGGGGGGGTGGGGGGGGGGGGGGGGGGGGGGGGGGGGGGGGGGGGGGGGGGGGGGTGTTTCCGCCGCCCCCCCCGCCGATTTTCTTGGGCGCAATTTTGGGAACAAGGTAAAAAAACACAAACACATCAACAGGGGTAAATATTTAAAGATGAACAAAGGTATTGTATGGACTCCCAGCACGGTTTAGAAAGGGTAGGTCTTCATACAAACCTTTTAGAATTTATGGAATAAGTTCTGGATCTCTGGCATTGACCGAGAGAACCAGTTGATGATTATATATTTTAGACTATTAAGCTTTTGATTAAGGTCCCGTCCCACTATTCCTGATGAAGAATTATTGCAATGTGTGTAAATAGGTGAAATGGCTACAATGGTCGTGGATTAAAGAGGTGTTGCGAAATAGAAAACTTAGTGTTACAACTAAATGGAATAAATCATCATGGGAAATAATAAAGTCGTTATCCAGTAAAAAAAAAAAAAAAAACAAAAAAAAGGTTCAGTGCTGGGGCACTATTTTGTTCTTCATATATATTAATGATTTAGACAGGGACTTAAAGCAAGGTTTCTAAGTTTTGCAGATGATACTAAAGGCCACCTCAGTTAGGATAGTGAAGGATGCATAAAGTTTCAAAATGATCTTGATAACATCTCTTGGTGCAGGTAATTAGCAAATGAATTTTTATAGTAAAAAGTGTAAGGTTTCTTCGCCTAGGTTACTCAAATAAAAGTTGTAACTACGATATGAATGGGGATTGGCTTGAGTCGTTGGACCAAGAAAAAGATTTAGGTTGATTATGAGCAGTAATCTGAAAAGCTAATCATCAGTTTGGAAGCATTAGAATAAAGCTAATACGATGCTGGCATAATAAATCGCAATGTTTCCAAGAGCAAGGAAGTAATAATAAATCTGTAATAAAGCTATTTAGGCCATTATTGTTTAGTACAGAGTATTGGCACCAATTTGGAGGCCCCTTATTTAAAGAAAGACTTAGATATGCTTAGGAGAGTGCAACGTAGAGCACAAGGATGATTTCTGGGTTTGAGGTAAGATCTATGAGGAGAGGCTGAAAGGGTTAGGATTTCTGTAGAAAAGCGATTTCTCAGAGGGGACTGATCAACTTACAAAATATTCATTAACTGATAATACGGAACAACAAATTTCATAGTAAGCATGGACAGGTGAACCAGGGGCCATAATATAGAAAATTCAAGAAGAAAGCATGCCATCTTGATATAAAAAGCATGCATCAGTAATAGAGTTGTTAAATTTTGAATGGGCTTGCACAGGAGTGTTGAGTGGGACTCGCTACAATATTCAATGAAAAGTTGGATGGAAGATGGATTTGGTTGGTATTTTAATATATTTAGACGAAGCAAAATTGGCGGGTTTTTCAGTAGTTATTAATGTTAGATTGCATGTATGACCATAACTTAGTTATAAGCATGTGGATGGTTGTTATATATATATATTACTATAAATATATATAATATATATATATATATATATATATAATATATATATATTATTATATATTATATAATAAATATATATATATATAATATATATTATTATATTATTATTATTGGACATGTTAAGTGGATATTTTTTATACTATGTAAGATATTGACAACCCTAGGGTGCTTTGTTGAATTTGGATGAGCAATTTTGGACCCTTGGCTACAGCTATACGGGACAGTAACCTCGATAGCAAACTATAAGCACATGCCATGCTTCTACTGATCTCTATATCTTAATGTCTTAATGTCTTAATACATCTGATTAACCACCGACTATTCCATTTCATCCGTCCACATTGACCTATAATCCATGTCACGTACTTTCATTTATTCTCTCATTTACCCTTTCTTCACACCACAGATAACTCTCTAATACGTCATTTCTCATTTATCAATTTTCTCACACTTAACACGCCTCATTGTCCATCTGAACACTTGAACTTCTAGATCTATAACTTCTTATTATAGACGTTAGTCTCACTATATATACCATTCACACAGTAACAACATACGCTCATGTATGACCTAGCTAGCAATCAAGCTTAGTTCTAACATTCACCAACGCTTTATTGCACACCACCTTCCTGCATTCACGACTTCCTACTCACTACATTCGTCCCTTTCATCTCAACATATATTCTAATATTTAAAACTCAGAACAATTTTCCTGCTGCCACATCTTAACATAAACTTCAACACCGAGACTACTCCTCACTCACTAACCTTAACATGTATCTATATCTACGTTTTATTTCAAAACCTCCTTTTAACCCGCTAAATCTCTCTACCAATCCTCCCTCAACTCTCTTCAGATTTATCAGTCATAAACCTGAAATCAAGACGCATATATCAGGGCCAGGACCCTCCAGCCCCTCTTATTCTCCATCATTTTAAACACCAATTTCTGCCACCACCCATCTTCTCTAATACTTTCCTAACCCTATCTATACACAAATTGAATACCAATGAGACATAACCATTCCCTGCTCTACTCCGCTATTAATCTAACAATCACTCTCTCAGCTCCATTTATTCTTTGCACACGCTTCACTACGTCAGACATACTTTTGATTCCATTCAGCGCTTTCTGTTTCTTCAAGCCTCATCACTTCACAACATATTATGTAGCAACACACTCATCACACCATATATATATATATAAATTATATTATATATATATATTATATAGTATATATAAATATCATATTATATATAATATATATATATATATTATTATATAATATAATATATATATTATATTATATATTAATATCATGGATCTACCTCAGGTTATAAAGGTCAGAAATAATTTTTAACAGAGAGGACGAGAGAGAGAGAGAGAGAAGAGAATGAGTAAGAGAGAGAGAGAGAAGAGAGGAGAGAGACGAGAGAGATAGAGAGACGAGAGAGAGTAGATGAGAGAGTAGAGAGAGAGAGACGCAAATTACCTCTAAATTTCAGGCCAGTGAGTACAGACACATCGCAATTGAATTTGATAAGCAAAAGCAGATTGGATTAACACTGAAGGATAAGTGTAAGCACTCTCATATAATATAATATTTTAAGAATGAGCACAGCGGATTAAGCTTGCGCCGGGTTATAGTTGCAGAGAAATGTTGTAGGCTGTGTTTCCAAGAACAACTCACACGGATTTCCTCAATAGCAGAAATGATCAACTGGTAAGAGTTTCGAAGAGCTAACCACCGTCTAGCAATATGGTTAAACATAAAACAAATGCTTGACAGTTCATAGGTAGAGATAATGAGACACATTCCAGTGAAATGAAAGAAAGGGTCAGATTAAAATAGTTCAAACCTCACACTTTTGCAGAAATGATAGTCGCATGAACATCAGTGAAAATGATCGGTTCGGTATGTGATCACATTTCAGCTGCCTAATTATACACCTTTTTACATGTAAGAATAAAATTTAGTTTTACACATATGCTCAACAATTTACTTTTGCTGACATTTAGGTTAGATCCGAAAAATGAACATAAACGAGGAATGATGGGTAACAAGGGGAGAATTGCAATCCTGGTCTCTTTACCTTCCTAACTTCCTAGATTTCATCGGAGCCCATGCGATCTAATCAAATTGTAATCCACACAGTAAGGGATGTATCATTGAGGGAGGGTCGGTTACACAGATTGCCAGGTTGCCCAGAGTCGTCTACGGTTTAGCTGATAAAGCAGCAAGGCTAAGGATTAGCATTGTTTAGTGAAGAAAACCATCAAAACATAAGGGGAAAATTCTGACTACAGAAATTATCAGAGCGACGTTTGTCAAGAAGTTTGAAAGCGTTTGTCATTAGCAAATCCAAGAAGTCAATCAACTTTCTTTTTCTCGAGCACTGTTTCAGTCAATCTATATAAATAGTGAGTTCCTATAGCATACAATAATTTCATTCTCCTGCCCTATAATTCGAACTGTCTCGTACCCTGATGGCGCTATAACAAGCAAGATTGAACTATTTATTTTAGAGCAACGATTAATGATCGTTTACGGGATAAACCTCGTTCATTCCATCAGCAATTACGCTCACTACCTCTATCGGAAGAGGGAAGTGCTCAGAGTACAACAATTCACAAGTATCTCTTAATTAAAGTATTATCATAACCCTCCAAGGTCCAGCCGAATAAAGTGTCGAAGCATGCGCTTAGTAGGATTGAGTTTGTTAAGAAACACATTTAAAATTAAGAGTTAGAAAAGCTGTGCTCAGATTTACTTGTAACATAGAAGATGGGCCTAATTTATGGATAGAATTAATAATGGTGAACTTATGGTAATGAGTCTGTACCATAAGTGGTTGAGACATCTGAATATGTAAGGTCCAACCATTTCCCAATCGTCGAAAATGCTGAATGATTTCGGCTCCACCAATTTCGAACTCATTAGATTGACCTTCAACCCATGTATCGTTGTGTGAATTAAAATCACATAAATTTAGAAGCACGTCAGCATAAAAGTAGTAATGATATTGATCAAACTGATTATTTTATATCTATGACATTTTTTGAAGATTAAAATATCATAATTAACTCTGGTTAGCTAAGTCTATCCCCTATCCGAATCGCTAACCACAATATGGAAAATAAGTATCGCGCAATTCCCAACCTGAATCCGAAAAGTGAATACTCAAGTTTTGTCAAACCTCTAATCATATATAATATATATATATATATATATTATATATATATATATATATATATATATATATTATATAATAGTATATATAATATTACATATTATATATATATTATTGATATATATATATATGCATCCGGAAACAAGTTAATATCGAAGATTTATCCTTAAGCTTTGCTACTTCTTAATATTGCAAATGTGACCTTCGTATCAAATTCTTTTTAAGCTATACTTAACTATTCTCAGAATTCGACGTCACTAAAAGTTACATACAAACCCTTTTCTCCAATTGAAAAGTATACTTACACAAACTAATAAGGTTATCCTATATATATATATAATATATATATAATATTAGAATAACTATATATATATATATATATATATATATATAATATATATATATAATATTATATACTAATCATATAATAATTATCTCTCATTGGAATGAATATTCCCTACAGTATTTTAGATCTTATAATGAATACTTATAATAAGGAAGAAACGTCAAACCAGCTGGAATGACAAATCAGTTGGACCAAATTCGTACGGTTATCTGTGAGGGTTACTTTTTAGAAATTATGTGAAAACTAACTCTCCGAAATCACTCGCTACTAGAATTTGCAGTGCCTACTTCCCTTAAAAACTTAGAATCCTTGGCGCGAAAGAATTATGGGCTAATTTTTCCTACGTCACATTGGGGTATCTGATTGCTCATTTCTGCTCCAATTATTGTGATCTCAATTAATTATAGAGCAATTAATCTGCATTTTGAATTGAAACCCTTCCTGACGAATTTGATTCGCCTAAAATAGAATTCACAAGCGCTCTTAATTGACTCAAATAATCTATTCCCTTAGCTATTTTATTTATTATTTGTTTTGTTTGTTACCGATCGAGCGGTACCTCAAACCAACAAATGGCATATGCCTCCCTCCAGTCAGGACAAAAACTGCCCTTCATGGCTACCACTTAGCGTCAAGCAATGGTGAAGCCCACCCTGCACGAAGCCCGTGATACTCCTTTATTTTATACTCATTATGCAGTACCTTTCTCTTTACATCAACTAAAATTTATAGTGGATAAAATGAAATAATTTTCGCCAATTATTATAAGTAATATAACTAGTCTACTTAAATTTAAATTCAATCCGTGCACATAAAACTAATATAGAACAGTTCCCAGCACTCATCCTCACTAACACACTTTGAATTTAAAAGTATATACCTGAAACCTTGTTGATTCCCTATCCCTCCAGATATTAGTTTGATCACCAAAGATAGTCAAATCAAAAGTATTTGTATTCGTTAGGCGCGGATGAACTGAAAGTTTATATTATAAATACTGTCAAAATAATTCATTTTTATTTCTTTCTGATTATTATTACTTTTAAGTTTTAATAAGCTTCGAAGAGTTATAAAAAGAAATTATTGCTTGTTTTAATTCAAAATTAAATTAACATTATAAAAATTGTGTTACTTTAAGTATTATAAAAGGTACTTCTACGAAATCGATTTAAGATTTTCTACTTATTTTTAGTACATTTTAACCTTTTCACGTAAGGTCAATCCTTTTTCATATTTTATTCAACAATCTTATGTTTAGTTTGAAGTGTGTACATCGATTACTAATTTGGTCACTATATATATATATATATATATAAATGATAATATAATATATATATATATTAATATATTAAATATATAATATATTATATATCATTATATATTTAATAATATTAAAATATATATATATATCTAATATATAAATTATATAATATAAATATATATATATCATATGTAATATATTATATTATATTATATATTAATATAAGTATAGATATTTAGAGTTATATTATATATATATATAATATATTATATAAATATATATATAATATAATATTAATATATAATATATATTATTATCATATTATATATATAATATATATATATATATATATATATATATATATATAATAATATATATCATATATTATTATTATATATATAGTTATATATATATAATATATATATTATATATAATAATATATATATATATATATATAATATATATATATTATATTTAATATAATATATATAATATATATATTATATAATATAATAGTATAATATATAATATATATATATATTATGAGTAATCATATATATATCGTATATTATATATATGATATAATAATTATACATAAATTATATCATATAAGTATATTAAATATATCTATATATATTAAAATATTATATATATATATATATATATAATATATATATATATAATATTTATATATTATAATTTTTATATATATACTATATATATCATATATAATAAGTATATATATATATCATATATATATATAGTAATATATACTATATATAATATACATATATAGTATATTATTAATATATTATATATAATTATATATATATATATATAACGTATATATATATATAATACATATATATTATAACTATACTCGTATATATATATATATAATATATCATTATATCTAATATATATATATATTATATGATATATATATATAATATTATATATTATAATATATATATTATTATATATATATTTAATTATAATATATATACTGTTATATATATATTATAATAATCAGTATATATATATATATATATTATATATAATATATGATAAGATATATATATATATTATATTATATTAATTAATATATGGCTATTTTAAGTGGTTCACTTCCAGAGCAAAAGTAATCCATTAATTAAGTCATCGTATTTTAATATTTTAGGTAAATACATTAAATTTTTGGTAAAGCTCGTAACGTAATTCCTAACTTCAACCTAACCATAGACCTAACCAATACAACCTAATTAACATAACGCATAATATTGAAAGGGTCACCACTTATAAATGTAGCTTATAATTATACTTACTATATATATATTTATACTATATATATTAATGATAATATTATGTAATATATTATATATATATATATAATAGATATATATATATATTAATATATAATATAATATATATATTTTTATAATATTATATATATAATAATATATATAATATAATATATATCTAATATAATTATATATAGTAATATATATATATATATAATATAAATATAATACACTGGATAAAGAATGTGTACCGTTCCGAACATTTTGGCTCAAAAATATTAGGTTAGGTTAATCTAGGTTAGGTTAGGTTAGGTATTAGTTAGGCTTATTAGGTTACCAAAAATTTAATGTATCTTACTAAATTAATTAAATAACGATTACGTTAATTATTGATATTATATATAATATATTATACATAAACCAGATGCCCTAATCCGCAATTTTACAGCTATAGTACATTGAATTCCATACTATCAGAAATAGCTTATTCCTATTTTGGATAAGTCTAACAAGACAATATTTATTCGATTAAGGATACATTTTCTTTGTTGATGACTATATTTTAATTCCAGAATTGCAGATAATATTCATTCAGAAGTTTCGACACTCACAATCTTATTCACTAAATGTAACCTCTATATGAAACTCTGAACATTGATACTTAATAAGAACTTATTTGTACATCAAAACTGTTTAAGGTTTAGCTTTGAAAATCTGATATGAATTACTCATCCATGGCCACCTAGAAGATATTATATTCTATGTTTAATAATAAAATTCTACATACAGATTTGATGGAGTTGCCGATGGGAGCCCCATTGGGCCCACCCTTAGCAAACATCTTCATGTGTAACTTGAAAAATTATGATCTAATTGCCCATATAACTTTAAATACCAAAATTTTTAAAATAAAAAGATAGTGTGATCTTCTTTTCGTAATCTTCTGAACTATGTTAATTAGAGTGTGCGATACAAACAAAAGTGTCTACACAGTTCACAGTTGAAAGAAAAATTTTCATTGTTTTTTTTTATAACAAATTATTGCGAAATAATGTTTTAAGTAACTACTGTAATAAATCATTACAAATTATTTATTATTTACTATTAACATTGTTTCATTAGCGAAATAAAAACAACAGATTTTGAATTTATCGAAAAATGAATCAATGTCTTAAGCTAATTATGCAATAATTCCATATATGACATATATAAAGCTACATATTTTTAATAAACATGTTATTAGAAAGAATATAGCAGAAATAGTTTGATAAATAAGAAATAAAGTAAAGATAAAAAACAACTCTACAATTGACCAACGTATTCTCAACGCCAATGTTGGGAATATGATAAAGTTATGATTGCAATATAAGCTTCAATTTTGAATGAAAAAAAAATATATTGTAATTCTACAACATAATTCTGTTCTTGGTTAATATAATTCAACTCTGTTGAAAAGATGTTATATGAAAATAGAAATAATTCGAAATAATTCAATCGATAAGCCAAATTCGATAAGTAAGAAAGCCTACAAAAGGTAACTAAATCAATTATTAATGCTAAAAAAAAACGATGAAGTTTTCGATTTTACACAAATTAAAAATAAAAGTCTTTTGAAGAAATAAAAAACATTGTTTTTTTTTATGAACAATAAATACGATTTCTACTGTGCTAGCAAAAGGACAACGAACGTCCTTGAACTTTACTGTGCATTCAATGTATATATAAATAAATAAATATGGTTAATAATATATATAATTATATATATTATATATAAGTATCGTTTATATATATATATATTTTATATATATATGATTAGTTAATATATTATAATATATATATATAATAATATATATTATAACCTTATATATTAATATATATATTTAATATATTTATAAAAATACTATAATATTTATTATATTAATTATAAATAATATAAAATATTATATATAATTAAATAATACATAATATATATATATAATATATAATATATATTATATATATATAATTATCTCATATATATATATAGTTATAATAATATAATATATATATAATATATATTAATAAATATAATATATAATTAATAATATATATATATATAATATATATATTAAATATTAATTATTATATATATATATAATATATATTATATTAATATATATTTAATATATAATTAATAATTTATAATAATAATACTATAAATTATTAATAATATATAATATATTAATATATATCTAAATTTTATAATATATATATATATATTAAATATTAAATAATATATAAATAATTTAATATATATAAATATATATAATTACTATATATATATAATAGCAGTTTGGGGAAGAGATTTTTGACCTCCACATGACTTTATATTCTCAAAAAGTATAAAGAGATATAGGTACTAGAAAACTATCAGGAATATTTAATGTATGTATTATAGGGATAAGTCCTTCGAATCCGTGTAATTTCAATGTCTTGTAGAATGATATTAATAGAGGTGTGATTACACATAAGACATATAAACCCGAGGGTGGACATCCGAATATATAGTCAGTCTTAGCCTTGTGTGCCCGGTGTATCTATGCGTGGGTTAAGTTTTAAGGCCTAACTCAGAGCGTATTGAGGCGAACCGAATGCAACTTGAGGTCAAACAGACCGGAAAGGTCATGTTATGACCGACAAGAACCAGATCTGAGCGCTAGCGTTAATTGACGCATATTACCATTATAACGATTATTAATTATTATGTTATTAACGTCGAAGAAATTCCGAAGACACAATGCGAATCTTGGAGTCGATAAAAATCGATTCCTGTAAGGGATCGTTGTTATTTAAACACTCCGACGTTGCGAGTGTTCACGCCGTGCCGCGTCTTACAGACTATCCGATATTACCTAGCCGCCGAGACGTTGAGATGCACAGCCTTGCCTTATCCGCCTCACGAACTTATGTACGTATCTGCCTAAAAATTTGGAAGAGTGGGTTAGATGATGAAGTATAATACCATAGTTGTATTACGAAAATTACGCCATGAAGTGAGTCCCGCCTCACCACCGAAGTGGGGGCAACCCCTTCACGAGAAAAAAAAATTATAATTGATCGTATTATAAAGCGAGAAATTTGGTGAGAGTTCAGAGTTGAAGTTTCTAGAAAAGGAATATAGATATGGAAGCTGAGTGGTGTTGGCTCCGGCACCGGTTAGCTGGAGCCACTGAGATGCCTAGTATAATTAACAGTTCAGTATAATCAATCAAAATGTTGTGATTGTTCCTGATATACGTTTTCAAGGTCTTATGGAGTTTTAGAATAATAATTGCAATTATATGAAGTCACGTGATTGAAAGGGTATTCTAAATTCCAAACTTATCCCTATATAACAGTTTGGTAATGAATAGGTCTCGACATGAATAGAAAAAGAGAACAAGAGTGCAAAAGGCAAAGAAGAGGTAAATGAAGAAGGATGATAAAGATGAATAAAGGAAAGGTATGAGAGGAGTCTGACATCATTGTAGGAGTAAGAATATGGATGAAACAGCTTGCTACACGGTTGCTGCTCCGAGAGCGGTGCCGAGAGTTTATTCAACTATCTATTGTTTATTCTGATACATACTATTGCTGTCGTTCTATATATGTTTTCGAGGTCTGTAGAATTTTCAGAAATAATTGTTTCAGATAGCCTATCAAGAAATCCTACTAAAATAATAATCTTATATCCCTTTTTTATGCTTATTACTTACAAATTTTTACGTTTAATACCCACAAGAGAGTTAAATCATCTAATATATTCAAGAATTTGTTACAAGCCAGCATCCAAGCTCCCTCCTGACCATCTGTGATCTATTGATCTATTGATTAAGTTAATATTTTTGGAGTATCAGTGTTAGGATGAACATAACATATAATCATGGTCTTTTAATACACAAAGTATCAGATTATATATGCATGCCATATGCACATAGCAAACGCACATGATATGCAAATAGCAACAACTGAACTATGAACACAGTGAACATTGAACAGATGATCATGGGCTTGCAATGGTTAATGTAACATATGTTTCACACTTAACAAAGCAAATAGATTTACTTACATAACATCCAAAAACCTAACTTATTCACATTTTTGGGCCCCGGTCGGTTCCTAAACATAACAATGTTAATTTTATCATTAATCATATCAAAAATTTTATGTAACTTAAAACATTTGCCATTAACTCTGTGTGTATATTTTTATCATTAACTCAAACCGATGATAGTTATATCTCTAACGTATCAAGTCTTTTCTACATTATTTAAAAGCGTAACATATGTATCAGATTTACACTAACGCACATATTTAATATAACAAATGCAAACCTGACACATCTTAAAGCAAGAGTAAACTGCTAACCTTAACAAGATTCCGACACTTAAACACTAGCATTAATACCTATTGGGTAAAGAACAAACAAAGTAAAGTTTTTTATTTCTCTGTAAAGCTTAACTATGAACATAACATACTTTAACACACAACGGCTACACGAATAAACAGCAGCTTCACAACATCTTATAACAACAAAAGCGTACCATAATTGGGGGCAGTAATTTAACGAATTTATGTTTTTCAAGTGTTAATATAGCCATATAATTTCCAATAATAAATGAAAACATTATAACAAAGCATATACATTTAGTACCATTACTTATTTTTAAATATCTTAAATGCATTTATATATATACAATCAAAGGCGGACATTAGTGATTCTGTATAAATTGAAGCAAGTTTCTATATGTTTTCTCCAGAGATTCACACGCATACCGAAAGGATGTAAGCATAAATACAACTTGCGGCACTATAAACCATTTGTCTGCATATTTCGGTTCAACGCACTCCCACGTACGCTCCGCCAGAAGAGAAGTAAACGTAAATCCTGGAGTGATCAGTTATTAAGGCATTTTCTGTATACTGAGTTATATCGGGGAATCACAGTTTCGGTGTAAATATCGTATGATGACACCAATGAAGCTATATGAATTAAAGTCCTCGAGTTTGGAAGCGAACTTTAAGATGAAAGACTTTAAGTCGTTTTTTCATGTCAAACATATATTGCTGCTTATATTTGAGAAGTGCCTGAACAGAAAATTAACTCTATACACGTACGCGTGAATGTGACAGCCTCAATCGATGGGTTCCCAATAGTTGCGTACATCAAGTACTTTTAACATTATCAGATGCAGTGAAAGCAATATCGGTCATAATAAGGAAAAAAAAACATCTATTCCTATTATAGCCGCTCAAGCTGTCACCTCTGATTGATTCGTCAAGAGACGATGTCACAGATGACACATACTCAGCTTTTATCTAAGCTTCGAGGCTGTCGATATCTTGGAGGAAATTCTAGCCACTTCTATAATACTGATAATGATTTAAGAAGGTATATTACTTGCGGCCTTCCAATTGGAAACAAATCAGGTAATATATATGCTCTCTGCATCATTCGTTTTATATCCGAAGAAACGTGAAATGACAGTATGTATTGGGTTTACAAAGACCACTCCGTAAAAGAGACGTCTGTAGAAGCAGAAGCGAGAGGTCTTGCATAATCCAGCACAGCGAAAATGTGTCTTACACTGACAAAATTCGTATGTATAAACAGATTCTATAAAGGATAATCGAAATTCCTTTATCCATTCTACCAACCCAATCAGAAAGAAGTAGAAACCCAAGATAACGACGACGAATGACCATTATCAGTTCAAAAGGCGTATATATTCTCGCTAGACAACGACAAACAAACGCAACAACAACAACAACAACAACAGCAACAAGAATAAAAACAACATGCAACATCAGGAACAAGTTCAATTCAACCTTACCAAACAATGACATAGTAATACAAGAATAAGTTCTTATATATTAAACAACCATCGAATATAATGCTAACGTAACATTGTTTCCCATTATAAAGTTCTTAGCATATGGACATTTAACAGAGGAACCTATGAATATTGTACAAAATAACAATAATCTAATTTAGCACCTTATGTCTAGAATAAACACTAACAATAACAGAAAAGTTCTCAAATACTTAACAGGCGGATAAAGTAGCCATAACACGATACACGTAACCTATTCACTCGTTTTCAAGCAAATTTATCTTAAGCATATCAATGTTAATTTCACATTAACAACTGATAAGCGGATCATACAAAACATTAAGCAATAGTAAAACCCGAATAATTTTTTAGTGCTTTTCTCTTTTTTAGACTACGTCCCCCCATTTCCAGAAAATTTCAACATGGAAACATGAAAAGGATTTATGCCTTTATCCATTTGCACACACAGTCAGATAAAGCAATACCATTATTTTATAACTTTATTAACAAACTGGTAGGTGGGCACGGTGCATCATAACATAGGTTGACTAGGCAACCCTGTATAGATTTAGAGAGGCGGAGTATATATATAAAATCAGTGAGCCTATACGAAGGGGTATTCTGAATCAAGATACTCTTATGATCAAACACACTATTAAGACACATTTCGTTAGAATACCTGTTGTATCATCGATAGGGTTTGTTAATGAAGTCATTGGTCTTCGATGACGATTCTTGAAGCATCCATCGTATGACTGGTTGTTAATACGAATCCTATCATAGTCTAAGTCTAATACAAGACTTAGACTATGATAGCGCACGTATGAGGGTTGGAATCAATTTCACTTTGGGGCGATGATCAGTCACCTGACCGGAAATGCTATGTAAACATCAGTTTATGTTTATATTAAAGATTAATTATAATTGAGGAAAGGCTAATATATGCCTGTACTGATATTTTGTTTACATTAGTATTAATGTTCATCTAGAGAAAAGGTACTGTAGGCTGTGTTTTCAAAGCTGTTGTTCTGTTTAGGAAAATAGCTTCATCGATATCATATAGCAAACTAAGAATATAATATACAAAGGCAAACCTAACATCTTCGCGATATGATATATCAGCTAACATTAACAAAGTATCCTACTTATCAAAGGTAAAGAGTAGCTAAATAGGTTCATTACATACTCCGCTAATGCCCCCAACTTTTCTTCGCACATACAGTTCAAACAGGATAAAATCGGTATCAATTCTAACAAATCCTTAACAAAATAACCAATCTTATCAAAAGATACCAACATCTTACTTGAACTATGAATTTAACAACTATCTTCAAAGCAAAGTGTCACTTTCGTTTTGTTGATGTTATAACGTCAATTGAAGTATGATAAACATAGACATATAAAAGCAAAAGAATTCTATGAGGCAAAACCTAATCAATTACTCAACAAAAACTTAACCAGGCTCACGTTTCTACATATCATGAGTCAGTTAAAACAGTAATATCTTACAAAAACTACATCATTTCTCTATAAATACAGTTGTGTTATTTTCACATTGCCAAAGTAATATTTAACATAAAATACATAAAACTTACGAATAAACAGTTTTGCATATAACAAGAGTATCTTAAAGTCAACTCATTACCTTCATAAGAGAAATCCAGGGGGATGCGACCCACATATGAAAAGGGTGGTGATCCTGCGAGATGGACACCCCGAAGGGGTGGTAAGCGGGCTTTACCACCTCCTTCGCCCGCCTTTCCAGAAAATAACATTTTCAAAACTAGGTTAGAATTAATGCAACAGCGCCTCATACAAGAGAGCGATTTGGTTTGCACTAGTAAGCACTGTAGCACTATTTCTGAGATCACCCAGAAAGATGCCACGAAAGACCATCTCAGGGAACCCCTGAAGAGGAGGTGTAGCGGTAGGAGGCAAAAGCTCCTTTGGGCTGAGCCACTTATAGGTAACTAGGTAAGAGAACGTAAATTATCTAACAAAATTCCCTTAACAAAGTGATCAATCTATCAAATATACCAGCATATCAACCTATGATTTGACACATCTTTCATCAAAGTGTTCAACATTCTCTGTATAGTCATCAATTTGATACTATGAAATATAAAACGTAGACATTAATGCAAATTCTCTTGGCAAACTGACATTAACTCGCTCAACAAAAACTTTAAACCTAGGGCTCACTTTTTCTAACACATTAATATGTCCGGTAACA
The DNA here is from genome assembly GCA_015478945.1 of Trachelipus rathkii. Taxonomy (NCBI): domain Eukaryota; kingdom Metazoa; phylum Arthropoda; class Malacostraca; order Isopoda; family Trachelipodidae; genus Trachelipus; species Trachelipus rathkii. The sequence goes on from JABUQX010087950.1 coordinate 34,801, forward strand.
ACAGTTAATAATCTTACAAAAACATCATCATTTCTCTAACAAATCAGTGTATTAATTTCACCCTGTCAAAGTAATATTTAACATTAACGTACCTAACTTACGAATAAGAAGGTTCATTAAAACCAGGAGTATTCTAAAGCAACCACATCACATCGAAGAAAATCCTAGGAGGGATGGCGCCTCCCTGAAAGGGAGAGATCTTGAGGGAGGGGATACCCTCCTGAGGGGTGTAAAGTCGGCATTACCTCCTCCGAAGGAGGGTAAAGGCCTCAGCCCTTAACGGGCTGTTAGATAACGTGATATGTTAAGATGTGATATGATATGATTAGAAACGTTGAGCCTGGTTAAGTTTTAATTGTTGAGTAATGTTAGGTTTTGCTCTAGAATTTTGCTCTAATGTCTTATGTTTTATTTCATATTTCAATTGAACGTTAATACTTGCAAAAACGAGTGACACTTTGTTGAAGATAGTGTTAAATTCATAGTTCAAGATGATTGTATACTTGGTAGGTTGGATACTTTGTTGATTATCAGGGATTTGTTAGATGAAATAGAGATTTTACCTGTTGCTGATGTGCACGAAAAAGTGGAGACATATCGAGTATTGTATGACTTGCTGTTTACCTATGATAAGTAGGGGATTTTCAGGATGTTGGCTGATTATTCATACGCGAGGTATTTAGGTTTGCATGTCGTATATTATATTCTTAGTTGCTGTTATGATATCATGAGACGAATTATTTTCCTAAACAGAACAACAGCTTAGAAAACACAGCCTACAGTACCTTTCTTTCGAGAACTTTAACTAATGTAAAGAGCAGTTACAGGGATATATTAGCCTCTATATTATCTTATATAACCGCCTGTAACTGATGTTTCATAGTATTATTCCGGGGTCAGGTGACTGTATCATCGCCCAACAGTGAAAATTGATTCCCAAAACACCTCCATACGAAATCCTATCATAGTCTAATCTTGTAATATAGAAATCAATGGACTTCATTACAACCATATCGAAATGATGCTTCAAGATCGGTACATGAAGTACCAATGACTTCATAACAACCCTATCGATGATAACAAACAGTATCTAACGAAATGTGTCTTAAAATGTTGATCATAAGAGCTCTTGAATTAAGAATACCCCATCAGTAGCTCACTGATTTATATATAACTCCGCTCTCTAATCTATACAGGGTTGCCTAGTCACCTATGTATGATGATGCACCGTAGCCCGACCTACCAGATTGTTTTAATAAATATATAAGTATTGCATCACTTTGTGGCAAATGGATAAAGCATAAAATCCTTTTCATGTTTCATTTTGAAATTTCTGAAAAGGGGGCGTAGTCTAAAAAGAGATAAGCCTAAAAATTTTACAATGTAACTATTGCTTATATGTTTTGTATGATACTCTAAATGCTACGTAAATCAGTTGTGTTTAAGTTAGTAAATTTAACATTGATATGTTAAGAGATATGCTTGAAAAACGAGTGAATAGGTTACGTTTTTGTATTGTATGTTAAGTTACTTTACTGCTGTAAGTATGGAACTTTGTTAATGGTTAGTTGTTTATTCTAGCATAAGGTGTGTTAGATTTTGTTGTTGTACAATATATTCTAGTTCTTGGTAATGCTATGTGTAGCTTTATTTATGTGAATACTTTGTTAGTTTAGCATATATTCGATGGTTGGTTTATAAAGAACTTATTCTTGTACTATGCTTATTGTTGGTGTTGTTGTTTGTTGTGTTGTTGTTGTTGTGTTGGTTGTGTTGTTGTTTGTTGTTGTTGTTGTATGTTGCTTGTTCGTTGCGGTGTTGTGGTAAGTGCCATTAGTGAGAAATATGAAATTATCTTTTCTTTTGAACTGATATGGTTTATTCGTACGTCGTATTCTTGATAACTTTCTTCATGATTGTTTATCGCAAAGAAAGAATCTGTTACCTTTTAGAGCTGTTTATACGTCCGAACTCTAATTCGTGTACAAGACTCAAAGTACAATTTTATATTATAGAGTCTGTGCTGACTCTCCAGTACGTACGTCTCTGATTCTAGCACTTAGCTACAGAAAACGTCACTCGTATATAGACGAGGGTACATTTTGATTAAAACCATACAGATGTGCTGAGTTTGAGCGTTATTTCGTATAAAAACGAACTCGCGGTGAAGAGAGCGAACTAGTTCTTGTTAACGAAGCATGGATACGAATGTGGGATGTGAGACTGACAAGTAATATGACCACCATGTGAGATACACATATACTTTAGCTTTGGAAGGAAATTTTCTCTCAAGATGATCGACAGCTCAGAGATATGCGCTCTTGGACTAAAGAGCCTGAGTATGTGTACATTCTAGTGACGAGTACTGACTCTTAGACGAGAATCACGAGAGTTCTTTCGCGTTGTATTCCAGACTCTCGCAGACTGAGCTAAGTAAAGTAAAACAAGAATATGACGATGTACGAATGGACTATTGAGTCTTATAGTCTATCAATGTATAATATTTATCCTGATGATACAGATCGAACGAAACAAAGATACTCTCAGCGATGATCACGAACAACTCACTATACGGAAACACAACACCACCAACAAATCAGAAGCTAAGCTGCAACTACACACACACAACAACAAACAACAACACCAAGTCACAACAACAACAACCGCAACAAGTTATAACGTACAGTAGAATAAAGTTACGGTTTATCACTGATTCAAGACCAACTCACCTATCTGGCGCAGAATATATTAGCTAACGTACACATTGCTTCCATCAGTTTAATTTACCGTCTAACATAGGACATATAAAAGCAGACCTTATATGAAATAAAGTTCTCATTTGTACACACATTAAATTAAACACGTCCTGTTTAGGTGACCAAATCTAACATTACAAAGTCTTTCGATAACCTAACGGGGACGGGTTAATAGTTACATCCTTATGTACACACATTGTGTATGCAATCATCTAAACCGAAACTGTACCTATTACATCCTGAGAAACTCATTGCTGTGTGATCCTACAGCCAGTATCTCTAATACAAACATCTCAGATGAATTAATTCCACTCGATGATAAAAATGTGCATTTAACGTAATGACACTATCTACGGTTATCATAAGCAAGAACATTCAGATCTATAAATATAGTCATAATCCCTCGATATACACATTGGTTCTTGGTAGGCTTAGAGATAGTGAGTGCTGTTGACTCTCGTTAATGATGCAAACGACACAATGGCTATTAGCTTGTCCAGACGAAGATTTTGAAACTTTGTATAATGCACTATTGTACAACAGGTATCTTCATTATGCTTTCGGATTGGTGTTGCGATATCTTGCTCGACGAAGAAAACGATGATGAAGAAGCAATTTACGCTCAATATTATATTTATTATTATTAAACAAAGAAATCTCTAGGTGGAGGTCCGCCTGTATTCAGGATGGTAACGGAAGTTAGCACTCATATTTAAAAACAATCTTAATGATGGTTAGACGTAAATGGTACTATACTATCTTTATGTATAAATTGTTCCTTATTAGTTAGTGAAGGCAATCGTGATAGGTTATGTTAAATATACACTTTGAAAATACATGATATTTACTGCGCCCTTTCAGTAGTGTACGCTAGTCTATAGTTGCTCTTTCGAAAGGTGTTTGGGTGAGCTGGCTTTGTTTAATTCGTCTTGAGTAGCTCGGTTGTGTATTTAAGTATGTTTATGTATATACTATTGTATGATTTAGCATATACACACTTGAGAATAAGACAAAACTTCCTCACACTTTGTTTGTTCTCTGTTACTTCAGCAAATAGGTAATTATGCTAAGTGTATAAGTGTATCGTGATGTGCTTTAGTTAAGGTTAGGCAAGTTTTTATAATTCTTGATATGGTAAGATGTGTCAGGGTGTGTCTCCGGTTAAGTAAGCATTTATATCTTAGTTCAGTTGATGCTATGTTAGCTTTTATAATGTGGAAACTTTGTTACGTTAGAGTATACTCATCGGTTTGTATGATAATTACACACACGGTTATGGCAAATTTTTGTTAGGCTTATTCCAAATGTTAATGTAAAATTAACATTGTTATGTTAAGAGATATGCTTGACAAGTGTGAATAAGTTAGGTTTTTGGATGTATGTTAGTTACTTTACTGGTGTTTAAGTGTGAAACTTTGTTAACGTTAACGCATTTTATTCTGTCTAAGATGTGGCTAAGTTTCTCGTTTGTGGGTTATATTATAGTTTCAGATGAATGCTAAGTAAGCTTTATTATCTGTGAAAACTTTGTTACGTCAGCATATATTGTCTGATCTTTGTATATAAGAACTGATTTATGTTATGTTTATCCAAAATGTTACTCAAAATGTAACCTTATCAAATAGATCTAATAGTATCACTAGATGGTCAGAGGGAGGTTTGGTATGCTGGTTGGATTGGGGGTTTTTGAATTAGTGTATTTATCTGTTCTTTTATAGGGTATTCGTTAAACGTAAATTTTGTTAAGGTTATTAGCATAAAAAGAATAAATGTATTAGAAAATTATTGTACTATTCTTCAAACATTTAACTCCCTTATATTATAATTCGAAAATCTTGAGATCTAATTTCGAAGATATTTTGCTATAGAGGCCTCTCAATATATATGATAATTATTAAGCATACTTATAAATTATATAATAACTCGTCACCCGCATCCGGAGCATGCAACCGGTGCTAATGCTGTCTCAAGCCTTCTACCTCCTCTGAGTCAGATCTACCTTTCACACCTTCCTTAATTCTCATCTTCATCCTTCTTCATTTCTCCTTTGCTTTTTGCACTCTGTTCTCCTTTTTAATATTTCAGTCGATGACCCACCACTAATGGAGGTCCTAGAACCCTATCACAGACTTATAATCATCATTATTCGAACTCCTAACGACCTGAAAACGTATTAGGAACACAACCATTGTTGTTTATTACGTACTGTATTATTAACTTAGGCACCGCAGTGGCTCCAGCACCGCTGCCGGCCGGAGCCAACACCACAGATTCACATATGCAAGTCTTTCTAGAAACTCAACTCTGATTTCTCTCACACCAAATTTCAGCCTTATACGATCAATTTAATTTTTTTAATTGGGGGGTGGGTCCCCCTCGGGGGGGGGGACTCCGCGGGCGTAATTTTCGTATACACTATGGTTACTTCATCATCTAACTCTAACCACCCTCTAAATTTTTAGCACGATACGATAAGTTCGGAGGCGGAGGCAGGCTGGCTCCACGTCGCGGCGTGTCACCGATGCGAAGACGTCGCCGGCTCGCGAGACCGGCGAGATAGCATAGCAATCGGTGGAGTCGTAAAAAAACGAATGCCTTACAGGAATGCGTTTTTCGACTCAGATTCGATTCCTTCGGGAATCGAATCTCGAGCGTATATAATAATAATGGAGATGTATAAGATTTTTGTTGTGTGTATGTATATGCGCACGCGCGCTCAGTAAAGGGTCCTGTTCGGGTCCACACAGACCTTCCGGTCTATAGAAAATATATGACCTCTAAGTGCTCGTCGACCCAACGTCTCTTTAGTTGTCACTATTATCGCTCACGCTATGTCAGCCACAAGGGTCCGTTAAGCGCTATATCGGTTCCACTTCCTCGGGGTTGACTCACTCTATTACATCTATCTATGTTATCTTGAATATTTACACGGATTCGTAGCTATTCCCATATTCTATATCATTTTATATTCCTAGTTTAGACTCCTATATTTGTCGATTTTTGAGAAAGAAAGCTGTCGGGATGAGTCAAACGCTGCTCTCTTAAGACGTACGATTAGTCTGGGGTGGTTAGGTAATGTATTAGGTTAGGTTTGTATTTGGTTGCTTTAGGGGGGTGGGATATTCATTTATATAGTAGTTAGAGTAGGGGTGGTATTGTAGGTATTGTGTAGTGAGAGGTGATAGGGGCTAGTAGGGGTGGTAGGGGGGGGGTAGAGGGTGAGGGCGGTGGGGGTATGAGGGGTATGGGGGTTGTGATTTATGGTAATTTGGGGTGGGCTTGTTAGGCTAGCTGGTAGTGAATTAAGTGATGGGTGAGGGGTTATTTGGGTATGCTGTTATTAGCGTTTTTTTTTATATTTATTATAATATTATATTATATGAGGTTATATTAATATGTAGTGATATTATATTATTATGATTATTGTTTTTATTATATTATTTTATAGTTGTTATTTTAGTTATTTTTATTATTTATATTAGTTGTAATTATTTTTATAGTATTTATATTATTATTATGTATAATTGTTATAATTGTATTATAATTATTTTATCAAATAAAGGTTTTTCTGTATATATTTACGTCTCTTTTTTTTTGTTTCTCTCCGGTAATACCTATATATTTAGTATCTTTCGTAACCTTAACTATTATTATATGTGTATTTTTACCTGGCACAAGATACTTCCGTTTTATGGGTCTTACTCTCTTCAAATCCCTCTCCTCCTCAATCAGTCCTCTATAAAATTCCTATTATTTATTTTTAAAATTTTATATCGAATTTACTGTACAAAAATTGTATGTAAAGTTAACTTCTGCAATTAGTTAACGTATATTTTTTATAAGCAATACATTTTTTTTTATTTGGTTTTATCATTTCTTTATCAACTTATCTTTTTTTAGTTTCCTTACAGGTTTCATAGTTTTTCTTACTGTGTATTAATTAAACAAAACTTTATTCATAACTCTAAACTTTAAAAGGGTCACTAAAAATTAATTTCAAATTCCTCAATTACAATTTCCGTTTAAAATTGACGACTGGCAACTTTAATTCTTTCTATAATCTAATGGTTAAAAAAATAGGTCGCGCACCCGGCTTGTCATGTATCTAAAGTGGAAAAAGTACTGCTTTTTTTAATATAATACCTTTTCGGTGAAAGATTCCTATTACTTGTAATTACGATTTCTTCCATTCTGTTATAATATATATATATATTAATATATTATATATATATATATAAATTAATATCAATTATTAATATATACTATAAATATCTATATTAAATATTTTAATAATATAAATATATATATATTTAATATTCTATATATATATATATATTATAACTAATATATATATATATATATATAATATAAATATTATATTATATATATGTGTGTGTGTGTGTGTGTGTGTGTGTGTGTGATGTGTGTGTGTGTGTGTGTGGTGTTTGTGATGTGTGTTGTTGTGTGTGTGTTATGTTGTGTGTGAGTGTGTTGTTGTGTGCATTATTTTTGATGTGTGTTGGTGTTAGTGTTCTGCGTTTTTGAAACGAAGGCATCAATGTTTGTAATGTGTGGTTTGTATGTTACAAATTATTATAGAAATCGAATGTTTTTAATCTTATTAGACTTTATTTTTTTTATTTTTTAACATCTATAAGTTCGCAAAAAATTTGTAATTTGCTATTTATGTAAATAAATTTCACATAAAATTAAATAAGCATAGTTATTATAAATATCTCATTTGTTAAACAGAAACATAATTGAAAGTTAAAATTTTAAATTACACTTCAATAATAAATCGTTTTCATATACCGTATAAATCGAAAAAAAAATGCGTAGTTTCGAAGAGACAGTTAGAGTTACATAGAACTAGCTGTAGGTATATGTCCCGTGTATTCGGGGGTTAAATATTTTAGAAATTAAAATTACTGAAAGGGCTTTAGTATACCTAAACGATATGTTTCTATTACTGTAAATGCAGTAGAATATTTATGTTTGCTGTAAATGGTACTCTCCTGATGGAAGCGAATAAATTTTCCATTATCTCAAGTGAGATTGTCTACTTTTCCTCCCTTATTTTCTTGCCAGTGGTAATTTGCTAAACACATAACAATTGCATCTCTGATGCTAAAATATCTTTAAAGAAAATAATTATCATTATTAAATTAAATTATTTTTACATTTATTGAAAATCTTTATAAAAATGCCATTCTTTACCATAGGTCAAATTTACTTAATTTACCCCGTCATCTTCATAGCTTAGACACCGAAACTGCATTGACGTTTGATTATGCGTTTCTGAACTTTTATAAAGGTCTAAATATTGAATGCGCCAATACATTATTACTTTATATAATTATTATTCTCAAAAGTGTTTGTACCCTTCCAGGAAAATTTTAATGCAATGTATTAGGATTTTTAGATACAATATTGGACAGCTTCAGCGGAACACTCAGTTTTAGTGATAGAATGTACATCAATATTCGTGAGTATTTCTGAATGTATGTGCCTATAAGCTCTGTTTCATGTCAAATTTCAGCTTACATTTAATATTTTATTTAGTTTGTATAAACATGTGGCCTCTTCTATCTTTTTTTGACCAAGAAAAATGGTTGATTTTATAAAAATTATCACAGACACACCTACCGAACGATAACTCATCATTCAAATTTTTAATCTATTTTATACTAGTAATTATTCCTTGTAATTAAAATTATTTAATTATGTGTAATGCATTTCAATTGTTTGGATCTAGATTTATTTATCCGACATCTTCATGTGTGTCGGTCAATATATAATTTATCTACCTGTCGGAGTAAATTTGATGATTAATCTGTACAACTTATAATAGCGCAATAACATCTTTTCGTTCACACTATTGAAAGCTACAGTCATGTTATTAGAAAATAATTATCGTAATTCAATCAGAAAAAGAAAAAATATAATTTATTTTTTTAACTTCGAGTAATAGTTTTTAAAGGGCTGTCTATTTTAGCTATTACATTATTAGTTATACAAAAATGAGCGTTGATCCAAGAAATAACATTATTAAAAAAAAAAAAATGAAATGGGTGGCAACAAATAAACAAGAATCTGTGTATGCGAAAGAATATGACAGAAATTAGTTATCATTTCTCTTATTTTTCATAATCATTTATTTCAAGTATTCAGTACAAATTTTTTTTGGTGAAGATTAAAATATTATTATTTAGGGTGAAAAATACCCTTTTGTTTTAATCTAAAGTTAAGTTAAGGATAGGATTAAGTGTTAAGTTATATTAGGTTAGTTATAAGGTTAATTTAGAGTAAAAAGTTATCGAACACAAATAATTAAAAATTTTATTTTATCAGATATATTAATATGATATTTAAATTTTTTTTGTAATTATTTCATATAAAAAATGTATATAGAATAAACAATGTATGTTTGGTAACTTCTACAATGTTTCCATTTTTTCTTTTAATTATTTTTTTTTAATATAAAATTAATGGATCGCTAGATATCTTGTAACGCTTCTCAAGATTTGATGTATATTTTTGTTACTTAGTGATTGCCATAACCCACTGGGGTCAATAACATCATCTGTCTAACATATAGTAATACCATCAAAAAAATTGTGAATCTGATAACAGATGCTCACACAAAATTCGCTTATCGAAGTAGACGGAGATATCCATACTTTCGATGCGTAAATGTGAGTTATAGGACAATATTTCTTAGAACGTTGCGCGCGGAAGTAATTAGACTGCAAACACTTATACAATGATAGCATTAATTAGAACAATAATACTATTATCCTCATTCGAGAAAATATTCTAATAGTTTAAATATGAAATCATCTCACACATATGACTCGGCGATCTTGGTTGAATTATCCAAGTCATTGATACATCAGCTCTTAAGCTTAAAAGCCGATTTTTATTATCTTAATAATAACTAAAAGATGGGTCTTATCATTTCTTCAATACATAATAAACAAAATTGGAACACATGATAAGATGCTCACTCTCGTATAGTGATTAATAGTAAGAGTTAAGAAAGCACTCTCATATGTATTTGTCTGGAATAAGTTTATATTGTTTATTGTATTATAGATGGATTGCTCTTGAATATTTATATATTAGGGTTGAAGTTGAATTTACAAAGTATATATCCTAATTAATACATAGATGCTTTTATTTAGATTAAATTGGATATGAGTGCTATTAATTTATATCATTTTTAATACTATTGATGTTTTAGTAGTGGTGATTAGACATATTTAGCATAATCCTTCAGAGAGTATCAGTTGTATGTGCAAGTGTTGTGCAGAAGTAGAGGGATTTAATACTTTACTCTGAGGAACAATTATAATTAGGATTTTGTTATTTTTTACGAGGGACTTTATCTAAGATGTAGGTGTGGACTTTGAAGTCTCTCCACCCCCTCTTATCTACAACCTCGTGGGAGGAGGTCTGACAAGACCGTGAATCTCTGTTTAGTTGTTCTCATCCCGACTAAACTTTGAGTATTGTGTTGGCTCGGGAAAGCGAGATTATCCTAGGTTCAACATAATTCTATAAATCGTGGGTTGTGAAGAGTATATACGCTCACACACTATAATAATTTAGACTATCACAACTCGAGACCCAGTGTAGAGGAGTTTGATTAGACAGTCGAAAAAATTTTTACCAAGAAAAAAACTTGCTAAGTAATGCTAAGTAATAAAGGTATCACTCCTTAAAATAATTATGTAAGCGAGTGCTTCTAATATCCAATGAATAATACTGAAAAATTATTTGATACCAATTTCTGAAGATTAATAATATATCATAGTTATGAACATTCAACATAGTTTATTCCTGAGAAGAATGATAATGTTTTAACGATGGGATTCACGAGAATAGTAGTTTTTCCACTTCGAGCTGATTAGAGACACACTCACATCACGCTCAGCTCTCCTCAGCACACTCAGCTCCACATAGTTATTTATATATTTTTTTTTTTATTTTTATCTTTTATTATTTATTTTTCTATTTATTATTATATTATTTATTTATTTTTATATTTATTACAACGGGTAGGCATAATTTGTAAGCATTGCAGCCAATGTACTTACCGTTTTATTCATACTCACTGATAGCCTAATTAAATTAGTTATTTATTATAGATACATAATATTGGTCTTATCAATGATGTTTTTCTAAACTACTAATTAATATATTATATTTATATTATATAAATATATATGATATATATATATATAATATATTAGTAGTTAAATATATATTATATATTAATATATATATAATAGATATATAATACGTATATATTATATAATTATATGTTATTAATAGATTATATTGAAGCTATATAATTACTAGATATACGTGATCTCATTTAGAATTTATATTCATAATATATCGTATTAAATATGAATTACATGAGTGAATAAACTCAATTACATATTTTGGAATCAGCGTATAAAAAATAAAAATTAAACACAGAATGTATAATCATATTTCACAAAGGCTTAATTCATTAAAAACAATAAATACATATTTGTGAAATCCAGCGTACTAAGTTAGAATTAAATTTGAGGTGTAAAATCGTGTCGTTATTTATGATTTAATAAAAACTTAAACTAAAACACCCGTGGAGCCCCCTAAATACAGAACAGATGAATTTAGTGAAAACTCATATTTTCCATTAAAGTGGCTCGATAGCACGATGGAAGACAGGAGCGGGGTGGATAACGAAGCCCACTCACCCTCACGTCGTTCAATATTCCAGAGAGCCGAGATAGACGCTCCGACTCCTGATATCTATGGCGGTCTACATCTAGGGTATTACAATTAGTTTTATAATCATAAAATTACGAGCTTTTACACATAATATAATTAAAGCTCATTTATTATACGCTGGATTTCCAAAATATTGTTAATTCAGTAATATTGTTTTTCTCTGTAAGTGTCGTACATATCTCGGCAGTAGAGTTTAATCTTTTTTTACATTCTGGATACATAAGCTTTAATACTTACTGCATTACGGAAATATGTAATATTATTTTTTTTTCTGACTATCTGATTATATGGTTCAAAATTACACAATTTCTATATGTAAACACTTACTCTCTGTTAACTAAGTACAATATTATTATATATCATATGATTAGTGATTATCGTGTATATATTAGTGTATATAAGTATATGGTACGTAGAGTAATTATCACTTTATATATACATTCTCATGTATATATATATAATAGTACCTATATTGTATCATAATTAATCTCTAAAGAATGGATATCTTATTCACGTATTCGTAGTTATTATTTATATTGTATTATGAATATTGTTATATATTATATATTTATTAATTAAGTCTCTTTGATATTGTATTTTTATTGTTATGGAGTATATTTTGATATTAACACTTATTATATATATTATATTCATACTCACACTATTTGTAAATTTTCGATAAAAAATGTATATAATTATTTTTTTTCATTATCATAAATATTATTTATATTTAAATTTCAATTTAGAGAGGAAGTTTGTTATTATTATTAGTATATATTATATATTTGATTAATATAGTTTTATTTATTTAATTATTAGTTGTATTAATATATTTATATATATATTATGAGTATATTATACTATAATAGATTCACCAGAAATTATACATTTTAATAATATTAATTATGATTATTTTTTATTTTTAAATGATTATTTTATTATATTATTTAGTTTATTTTTTCTAAAATATTATTTTATATTATTTTGCTGTTTATAGTAATATAATTATAGTATATAGTATAATATTTGTATATAATATATGATATATTATATTCTTAATTTATTTATTTTAATTCGATCGAAAAAATATTATAATTATATATAAATAATTGTATTATATATATATTTATATGAGTAAGTTATAATAATATTATATTAATTATATTAGTATATAATATATATATATATACTATATATACTATATTTCTATTTAATCTTAATTAATTATTTATAGTTCAGTATTATTAATATATACTATCAATATATTATTTTTGATTTAATATATTACTTATAATATATGATATTATATATAATATAATAGTAATATATTCTATATAGTTGTATGATTTTATAATTTAATATTTATTATATATATATAACATTTTACTTTGGAGTTTTTAATAATAGATCTTTTGTTGTGCACTCACGCAAGCTTATTTTATTAATTATTAAAATGTGTTCTTTTTTCTTACATTTATTTAATTTTTTATTTCAATTGACAATTATGTTAATAATTAAATTAATAAGTCTATGTAAGTATATTAATAATGTAATGAAATAACAAATAACAAATACTATAAAACAAAAAATGTGTCGAATCATTGACAATCGAATATGTATATTGTGAAGTGGTAATGCTTGATTAACAAGACATGATCGCACAAACTTAATGAATTAAGTAAAAATACAATTATAAAAATCTAAAATAAGAGCGTAACCAAAAGTTGTTAAAAGTACCTCAACTCTTTCTTTTAAAAAGCAAAAACATTATTTTGGCTCTGTCAGAATATTTTTGTTTTTCCGCAACGA
>JABUQX010087951.1:0-42666 GCA_015478945.1 Trachelipus rathkii
AGAGAGTAATAACGTCCGAGTAAGGCTTAGTGGCCCGGCATGGCATTGACCTCCGCGGTGTTCACGAGGGCATGTGCTTGCTGCGCTGGGCCGCTTTGATGTCCTCAGTTTCAACTCTAAGCTTCTCTGTCTGGTAATATCTGATAGGCAGGCACATTCACTAGCCATATTCGCTCAGGTGCTGGGAAGCGAAGCATCATGTTCCAGCCAATCCCCCGAAAAAGGGAGCAGCACGCACTCTGATCCTTCACAACTAACTCGTCCTTACTAGCTTCTCTCACTTGTATACCTATCAGTAAAATCGTTGAAAACATCTTTATAACTTTGGATCGTTCCATGGATCCATTCTGGAGGCTCATATTCCCTTCTTATCACCAGATCATCAGTTATCGGCTTTGCAATAACGCTCGAGGGTCAACTGGTGAGCATACTACTCTCTTCTTAAGGTGATTACTATAGGTCTTCCGTGCCCTTAGGCGACTATGGGAGTCCTTGATGTGTGGTGGCGCCTCGAACATAATCAAGGCCGTTTGATCCAGTATGCACATTGCGATTCGACTGACCATACATAAGCTCTCTTAACTTTTGGGTTTTTCTCCTCTCTTTGTCGTTTACTCTTGTCGAAGCTATTTCTCAGTCTGGTCGCCTCCATATCTATTCGACGTTCGTTGACTCAGGGAACGACTTCTTCCTCCGGTCTTCCTGTTAATTGTGGTGCTCCCTCAGACTCAAGGTTCTGTTTAGAATCTTCAACCATTTATTCGATACTGTCTTCCCTCAACGATCTAAATCTCCTCAGCTGTAAACTATACTACTCTGTTCTACCCGTGCGTTACTTATTGACGGACCGACTCAACTCTCAGGGCTTCTTTGCGCACTACACGTGTGTCAAATCTTTCTCTCAGTCTTTTTGGCACAATAGAGTTGACTCTCGTCTTGAGCTTTCCGATTCTTAATCTCTTGCCAGAGCATGAAATGGGTATTGTTCATCCCGGTGAGGGCCGCTCGCAACGCTTGGTGAAATCATATCTCTGTTGAAAAGCTCAACTTTCTGTTTAAAGTCCTCCCTCTCCAAAAACATCGCATCATACGTTTCCTATTGCTTCTCGATGGTTCTTAATGTCTTCACCGTGTTGAAATCAACAACTAGCACATTAGCTTGGGTCTGAACGGGTAGTAAATCAAAAAATTGGTCTAGGAACACGCCTCAATATCATGAACGGTTTGCTAAGGTGACCATCCAAAGCAGGCTGGGAGTTCTGTTCAGGATTGCGCGGAATTATTTTTCTTCTGACACAAGCTACATCCAGGTTAATATACACTGGCCTTATGTCGCCTTTGTTTATGGAAGTACTGTTCTCATACATCTTGGGGCCTCACGGCTTCCGAACCCTTCTATGGAGTACAGAAGTTAGTGAACATCTAAAGCTTAAGAGACTAATAAACTGTCCCTAACTTTCAAACTCTCCTTGACCCTCATCAGCTCTCTGCGACGGTGACCGTATGGCCGCATATGCTCTTTTTCTATAGGTAACTTACACCGCGCTAGATGTGCTCAGGGGAATTTTTTGGGGCCGCAATCCGGAATTCTACCTCCCATTTGCGTCAGCCCCCTCGTAATACAGGGGTGGGCCATGCCTCTCCCGCATGAGAATTTTCGTGAGCAGTGATAATCCCCAGAGACTCCGTTCGTTGATTGAGTGCCCTCCTGTCTTTCCAAGCCCACTTCTTTCTGTGGAACTCCTTTGGCCATTCCTTCATAATGTCTATTTTCCAAACTGGTACTTCTAAATCTTCCTCTAATTAAAAGTTGTGTTAGCTTTCACATGAGAGATTTGTAGGTTAGGTCTTCATTCTCGTTTTATTACACTTAGTCTATGTCATTTTTATTTTCCTTTTCCCCTCCCTTGAAAAGGGCCCAGCCCGTGAGGTGTGAATGAATATAATATAATAATATGTAGCTCTATAATAAATACTATAGTATTATATACTATATATATAGTAAGAATATAATTATGATAATATAGTATATATATATATAGTACCTATATATATATATATATATATATAATATATATATATATATAAGTATATTATACTGGCTTACTTTAACCTACTTTAGGACAGACTATTGTGCTGTCTTTAAGCTACTTTACGCAATAATAATAAAAGCTGCTTAAATAAAAACAATTATGAAAATATTTTTCTAAAGGAGTCGAAAGGGAAGTTTCGGAAACAACAATCAGGAGAAGAATTACAATAGGCGCCAAACTAGCAAGTCTTAACTGATCAGGCAGAAATCTTAGACGAAAACGCGAAAACGCTAAACTGAAGCAAATATTTTGGAAGTCAATTATTCTTGACAGGAGTATAGCCTGACAAACGACGAAAAAGCAGGGATGCATGTTCGGACAATATCTTGAAAACGAGATCGGAACTAAAGAAAAGTATTTAGACTTGACATATCGAAACACTTTCACTGAAGATGGACCCCATCGGTGACACGAAACCCATGTTCTCGAGTCTTCTGGATGACAGTATTGCAGAAAAACAAAAATATATTCAGAATTATAAATCCACAGGTATAGAATATATACGCTGTATATATATATATACTATATCATATTATGATTACATACTTCCTCTCGCATATATACTAATAGTTATATATACGTATATAGTAATAAGTACCATATACTAGTTAATATATATAGCTATAATTATACTATATAATATTACTATATATACTAATATAGGTAGTATATATATATATTATATATAAAATATAATATTATACGAGATTTTACTAAATGAGACCATGCATAACGCCATCAAATGCTTTTAAATTATTATTATTTTTTTATTATTTTTATTGATTTATTCATTATTATTATTATTATTATTATTATTATTATTATTATATATTACTTACTTATTATTTTTTCAGTTATTATTATTATTATTATGATTACGTGGGATTAAGTTTGAGTTGATTATTTATTAATTATTATTATTATTATGCTACTTATTATTTATTAACGAGAAGTGAAAAAAATAAAGACATTGAAGTAAAAAGAATACACATTACAATAGAAAATATTTTGTAACTCATTAGTATTATTTTTAAATGTTTTCCATTGAGAGCACTCTCTCTCTCTCTCTCGTCGTGTTGCTTTTTAATTTCTCTTCTCTCATCTGTCTCTCTCTTCTCCTCTCTCTCTCCCTCTCCTTCTCTCTCCTCTCTCTTCCTCTCTCTTCATCTCTCATTCGCATCTCCGACATTCCCATTACGTTACCAGACAACCAATGCCGTATTCGCGACTTACCCATTTTTAGTCTTCTCAAATACATTTGATTTAACGTTTAAATTATTTAATTATTTCTTCAGTTTTAATTAAGGAAAAAATATCATATATGGGCAATTAAAAATAGTTTACTTCAACGTAGTCATTTTCATTCTTAGAGAAGTTAACTCTTTTAGTTTTCAACTAATACTCTCTCTCGTTTTAATGGTTTTCTAAACAGGGATGCGTAACGGAGCGGAGCACCAACTCCGACTCCTGCTCCGAATGTTTCATTTTAAACATTGCTTCTAAAGTTAACAACTCATCAGACAGACAGTCTCAAAGCTCTCCTCTCTACACTCAGAAAACAAAAATAAAAAACATTGATGATGAGTATTGCATTAAATAATCTTTCTTCCACGTTCAGGTCAAAATATTCTTTCATTTACAAGTCCTTATTTCATACCTTCCGCCCTTCCGCCGTGCGCCCACACATGAACTCATAAATAAATAAATCCTCTCTTATCTCTATACGCCTTTTTCCTTTCGTAATCACATTCTCGCTTGAATTATTGAGTGCTCGTAACACAGCATAAGGGCACACAAAGTTATTCTTGTATAATCTTTCTCCAATAGGGTTTCTTATTTCTTTCATATATAATATATACTATATACTACTATATATACTATAGATATATAAATATATATATTATTATACAGTATGTAGTACATATATAATATATACTATATATATATATATTATATATATACTACTATATATATATATATATTATATATATAGTATGAGATATATATATATATATATATATATATATTCATATTTTTCCCTATAAATATATACTAAAATAAATAATCATATATAAGTTATATACTATATATATTATATATAATATATATTATATATATATATAGTTTACTACTGATATATATACTATATAGTATCATACATATATAGTACTATATATCTGTGTATAGGTATATAAGTAATATATATATATTACTATAGTATATATAATTAGAGTATATAATATATATATATAAATAATTCGTTTTTTGACATCTTTTTTCCTTGGATAATTTTTTCCATTATTTTCATTTTTTTTTCAACTCAATTTATTTTGCTCTGCACTTTTTTTACCTGCAGATTTGGCTAAACTGTTCTTTTTCCTACCTGATACCGATTTGTAAAGTTTTCATTTCGCGATTTGGAAATGAAATGGGAGAGTTCGTTTCCTAGTGTGTATTGTTTTCATTTAAAATTCTGCGAACCAAGAAAAGTATAAGAAACTCACCGAAAAAATGGTACCAGTTCATGATTTTACGGACACAGTCAGTTTTTATGATATTTTTATCTTTGTTTTTTTTTTTTATATTCAATTCTAGTATACATGATCCTAACATTCAAATGGATTTGAGAGGTGGACATGAAATTCAAAAATTATATACGGATTACCTAGCTTACGTTTATTTGACTACGCTCAGTTTTAATTTGTTTTTTTTTTTTTTTTATATCTAATACAGGAATAGACCCAAAGGTAAAACCGGCAAAAGATGGCAAGGAGTCGGAAGGTCTCCTCGCCCTTCCGGGAACCGACATGGGTAGGACTACATTTCCTCCCTCTCCGGGGAGGGTCTTCCGGAACCTCCGCTCTATTGGTATTTGGGTGTCCTCGGGGTTTCCTTCGCCCCCCCCTACGGGGTAATGTAAACACGTCCGCCCCTCTCGTTTCCCCTACCGTACGGCTGCGAGCCGCCCTAATTTTTTTAATTTTTTTTATTTTTAGTTTTTTTACATTTTTGTAATAAGCTTTATATGCTGATTCCAAATATGTAATTGTTTTTTTTTGTAAATTGTGTCGTACTTTTCGAGATAATTTTATTTTTATATTTTTTTATTTTTTTAACATTTTTGTAATAAGATGCTTTATATGCTGATTCAAATATGTAATTGGTTTTACTGTAAGTGTCGTAACTTTTTTCGAAATAATTTACATTTTTTAAATTTTTTTTGTATATAAATGTGAGATTTTTAAAAAATATTTAAAATATGTTCTTTTAATAAAGCTCCGTCAAATTACTGTAAAATTCATTGTTAGTATCTTATACTGGTTAATAGTATGTTTAAAAAAAAAAACAAAAAAAAAAATCAAAACTGACGGAGTCGTAAAACATACAGGGGCCAAAATTTTTTTTTTTTGGGGCAACTTTGAAAAAAAAGGAAACATTTAATAAGCCTGTGTTGGTTTGTGTCAGATGTGAGTGTGTGTTGATGTGTATGTTGTGAGATGTGTGTTTAATATCATATGTGTGTGTATTGTAGTGTGTGTGTGTGTATGTTTTTTGTAATAAGGTGGTGTGTGTACGGTCCTCTGCTCCTCATCCAAGCTAATTATTAATTATTGAAGTTGATCTTGTCGAGTACTCCCCTCAAGGTATCATTAGTCTAGAATTCACGTTCTTTCTATAATATTAAATAATATAATATAAATATAAATAATATAAATACTATATATTATATATATAATATATAATTATATATAATATATTAAGTAATATTATATCATATAATATATAAATATATAAGTATATATATTATATATATAAATATATCTATTATGATAAAATAATAAGAATTCTATTAATTGATTACATAACTTGAATATGCATGTCAAATGGATAAAGGATATTATGCTTAAGTAATTAAAAGTTCTTTATGAAAAAAAAGAAAAAAATATTTATAGTAACATTATAACTTGAATAAAATCTATCAAATATAAAGTTAATCACACAGCGCCCATAGAGGGTGGAGAAAAAATTTTAAGAAATAAACAAATCTTCAGTTTTCTAATGTCCATTACTTTCGGATGTATGTAGAGGAGGGGCAAGTCCAGTAATACTCTTTCCATCTCACAATTAGTATGTTATCAAGTCAGTTTTCAGAAGCCTTAAAGGCTGAATAAGCTATTTCTGTTCTAACATTGCAGTAGATCAACTGGGTAAAAAATTTTTCCAGTATTCTCAAATCAAGATTTACGAGAAGTATTTGGAAAGTTGGTGACTCGGCGATCATTTACTGGAAGAAATCAAATCGCTAACATTTGCTGTTTTCTTGAACGATTGATGCTTTCGATGCGTTTCAACTTTTTCATAAATCTCTATTGCTGCTTTTTCTAATCTTCTATTTAGGCTTTCGAAGGATTTGCCTTGGATAAAAATTTACACCAATCTTTTATCTTCCATCATAGTGGCTACATTATCGGCTTGCTCTCTTATACAAATTGCAAGAGGAGACAATAATGATTTCTTGTTTTTCTTTTTTGTTATGATTTAAAAAAACCTCGCTACTAATGCTGATATTAAATATCATACCAAAAAATTGGTAATACGAAGTCGGATGCTGCGATAAATAAGTCTTGTGGGTAAGGAGAGTAGAGAAGTTGGCAGTCGCTGTATTTTTCTGGAACTTGTATCTAATTGTCTCTGTGTAGCAGCAATGTTCAGATACCCTGCAGGCTATCGATACGCATTGCACATTCTTCAAAAATCCGCCTGATATTCTAATGTTGCATTTTCCTCTTGCATTCGGGCTTCAAAGTTTAGTGTTTTAGCTAAACGGCACTTACGAGATTTTGTTCCTCGCCAAACGGACGAATTACTATAATTAATTTAACCCTCTGCACTTGTTTATGTGCCTAACTGGATACTGATTCTTAAAAATTTTAGGCTGTCTAGAAAAGAATTGTTCGGAGGGGCCATAGGCCCCCTGACCACCCCCCCTACGCTAGAGGCCCACTGTATAATAGTATATTATCTCACTGTGAGTCGTATGGGAGTATTAGACCCACGTACGATCCTATAATATCAGATGTACCATAGTTTACTAAAGGAATAGACATATACTATACCTTTAGCTGGCTGAATTGATAATGAAAATATGATATATATATGTACATCTGTGATACTATGTGATATTAATAATATAGTCGATGAAGCAGGTGAGGCTTATGTCCGTGTAGTCAGCCGTCGATCCAGTTACAGACTAAGCCAATTTCCTTTTAAAACCTACTAAATCGAACAAACTACGCCACATGGTTTTAAAAGTTTGAACTTTTTTCTAAATAGTTGTCAACTTTTAGTTATGTTAGTTTAAGTTAGGTTAGTTAAGGTTAGGTTTTTTTATATCATATATTTAAATGTTATATTATTAAAGCTGGTTTAGTATATAGTTAGTTATTCATTGGAGATAATATACATAGTAATTGAGATAAAATGATAGATAAATTATATTAGTAACCTCATTTCTTTATTTAGTAGGTATCACATTATCTGTTTCGCTTAATAATATTTATAATCACAGTTTAATCCAACTCCACTTAACTATATATTAATAATAGTTAAGTTCATCTATACAGAAAGAAAGAAGACTTAATGTAATTATATTTTATTATTAATTTATTTTTTGTATGACACTCGTCTAGAAAACTGCTTTTCATTTATAATATAAAGACGCACTACTCAGCATATTAGATCTCTAATATAAAATATATATACATATATAGATAATAGAGACCCTAATCTATTTCACGAGGCCTACGGTGGCACCAAAAATCTTCTTTAGACAATCCAGAGGATAAAGAATATATATATAATCAGCACAAATATAAAGAGAATTATACTTACTCTGGGATTGAATCACCGCTTGCGAATAAGGACAATTTAGCGCCCGGGTTATACAACTGAAGCTATTCCTCGCAACCCAAGAAAAAAGTTGTGGATTCAAGAACTAGTTATAAAGCAACCGAGCTCCCTCTCATAGGCGACATCACCCAGGTGTCCAGCCTGTCTTCCACTCGTTCTTAATATTTTTAGATTAAATATTGCATTTTTATCGCAATTGAGAAGGATGTAAATAGGACTGTTCTTTGAATCCAACTTTTTTGGGTTGGAGGATAGCTGAGTTGTATAGCACCGGGTATATTGTCTTTATTCGCAACATGCGGTGGTTCGAAAATTAGCGCGTAAAGAAAAGGCAGTTAATGCGTTTAAAATCCATATATTATTCTGCTCCGAGTATTAGATGCTCCACTCTCCCTAATTATTCTATATACATGAGTTAACCAATTTAAAATTTATATTGGCTTATCTTTTACAGATTACTTTACAATGGGACATAAAAGTGGATTCCTTTATATTATGAACTAAACACTTTATTTGATAATCTTCCAAGCTTGGGGTTGGATGTGACTCTTGGGGGTTCAAACTTTGGACCTGGGTGCTTTGGCGGGAGCTACCCAATTAATATAAAAGCGGTAAGTACAAAAACAATTTTTTTTCGCTTAGACGTATAAAGAGGGCGATATTAATTCAACCTGCACAGCAATTGAAACCGCCGTTAATCTGCTTACCATTTCTCTACATTTATTATAACACATCTTTCTTTGTGTCTCATTATATTACTTAACAGAATACAGCATTCCCTTATTTGTCTAACTGACCATGCTACTTTCATTTAAATAACTATAAAATTTCAAATAAGGAAATGCTAACAGAAACCTTTTATACACAAAATCTTATTCCTCACTAAAGCCTATTTTTCCTTCACACCTTAATATATTTCAGGCATAAGGGTTTCGTATATTATATCTATTTATTCCAATATTCTCCAATAATTAAGATCATTATATTACAGGGCAAGTGCAGCCTAGATTGATTTACTATCCATTGTCCAAGAAATTCAGAGGGGAATCACACAAGGGACGAGTATCGTATTACTTTGGCCTTATTTATCTTCTTCTGGTAATCAACCCCTCATTTGGGTTTGACTGTTCTTATTGCACCCTCTCCCGTGCGTTCGGATAAAAATTCTTTCGTTGCCACTACTTTATCATCCAGTGTCAAGCACCGTGATCACCATCTATCTACTTTACCTTCGATTTGCTCTTTCCGAGTCACTCTACGATATTAATAATATATCTTCTTTTTCGGCACACTTATCCCGTGATGGTGACTTGTCAAAAGAGCATCCACTATGTTGCAAGTTAGCTATTTTTATTCCACAAATATCTCTCAAACCAATCTAATAAATCACTCTTTTTATTTTTTTTTATTTTAGGGGAGTTCTAAAAAATGCCACGTCTCGAATTAGCAAACGAAAAGTGGCAGACAAATGTAGATAACGGTTTATATAGTATAGGATGGCTCCAGTTTATGCTGATAGGTTACTTTAACCCTTTATACGAATGGAAGTATGAAATTACCTTTATATTATTATATACTATTATATTTATATAGATAAACACCTAAGAGATGTCACCGGGAGCCGATGGACTTGGCCTTAGAAGATGTACGATGCAGGTTTGAACAAGACACGATAACTGAAAAGGTAAACCCATCATTTCCTCTGAGATCATTATGGCTTCAGGAAGATGAGAGGCATATTTAGGATAATAATCTACGCGCTCTGTTCCACGGCCTGGGCAGAGAAAACGGTAATGGCAGTGAAAATTACAAAACGGGGCAAGAGTACAGGTAAAATAAATGCAATGAATGATATATATTTTGTATTGGATTACCCAAACATTTCACCCTGTGGACGACCTGGAACCTAGAATTACGTGCAAGTGTTCATCGTGTATGATGCGTAAAACGACTTGGCACGAACATTGCTCGGGATCCAGGTTGAATCGCCCAGAAGGGTGAAATTTGTAGGGTGTTTTTTCAATACAAAATTATTGCGTTTTATTGGAAATTGATTATTTTGTCTGCATACATTGTGGCTCCCCGTGTTTCTGAGTTTTTCATCTGCGACGGTATCCGTTTTTGGCCACCCAGGTCCGAATGTGAACGGGGAGGTATGCCGAAGGTTAGATGTCCTAGACAAGCTTCATTCCTTTGCGGATGACTTCGTTTGTTGGTGTGGGGTTGTGTTTGTGTTGTGTCAATTTTTCGTTAGGGTTGTTCTCTTTTTGTTTTTTTTTGTCTCTTAATTTACCGGTATTCATCTAGTTTTTTTTGAGTTTTTTTTTTTGTCTGCTTTGTGTCTTATTCGTGTCGCGGTTGATGAGACTATGGTTTTTATGTTGCGGGGCTTTTTTTGGGGTGTTTTTTTATGACTTTTTTGGGTTGTGTTGTCATGTATTCTGGCGGGGTGGGAGTTCGGAGTCGGAGTGGAGTACGCGGGTCGGGGAGTGAGTTAAAGTTTGTGAAGAGGGTGGATAGGAGTGTTCGGAGTCGAGAGTCGGAAATTGTTGATATAAAGGGTGGAGTCGGAGTCGAGGTCGGAGTCGGTATTTTCAAGAGGTCGGAGTCGGTAGAGTCGGAGTGGAGTCGGTAATTTCAAGATGGAGTTGGAAGGTCGGAAAATTTAAACCGACAAGTTTAGATTGTGGGACTTAGTGGAATAGATTCAATCATATCCTATGCAGTATTATTGACTTTCGACTTACAGGCAAGCAAATGCAATTGCCAAACGTTCGAAGATTTTTAACCAGACCTTAAATGATGTCAATTTGGAGTTATGTATTGTATTAATAACTTCACTTATACACTATATTTAAGTATTACTGAAGGATAAGAACCCATTGTTAAGAAGAATAATTCTCTTATTGATGATGATTTTATGTTTTAATATGATACCAATCTACAGGGTTAAGCTTACTTGAAGAAAGCAACAACAAATAAGCTAAAAATCTGCAACTTGAATTGGCTATTGATGTATTAACGGGTGGCAGGAATTAGAAGAGAAAGGAACATCTACATTTGTACGTGATAAACTACGAAATATATTCGTGTTCTTTCTAGTCATTTCAGAAATTCAGAGATTAGTATGAAAGTCTTCTAGATATGAGAGCTTAGGGTCGAAAGAGCGAGTGCTCAAGAAAAGGTCCTAAAGGTGTTCATAATCCTTTTATACATAATCCATGAACTCTAATCAAATTTTTTGTCTGCAGTGAAAGTTGAAAATTATGTAATCTTCGAAGAGTATAAGACATTGTACAAGAAGCGTGAAATGATGTTAGTGCTCACCTCAAGCAAATAGGTGGAACTGCTTTTTTTTGCTTTTCGCATTATAAAATCAGACTAAAGGAAAATGAAGGAGGACCTGGCAGATCCTATTCTATTTTTAAGAACTAATCTTTCAATGAGTAGATGATATAAGATTGTGGTGCGTTAAGTTTGACGAGTAGTAGTTTATAATATATATATAATATAGTAATATATATTATTATTATATATATATAATTATATATTATAGTATTATTGATATTTTAGTCATTTAATATATATAATATTTATAATATGTAATACTATGATAGTATATATATAATAGTTTATATATATAATATATATATTAAATAAATATATATATATATATAAGTATATAATATTTATGTAATTTTTAGTTATGATATATATATTATGATATATTATATTTTGTGATGGTCATCCCGCGAAGAGTAATATTTGGCCGGAGAGGCCGGAGAGGCCGAAGGCCCGGAGAATGAAATTATACATATCGGATGGGGATGCCAGAGTCTCCGGCCGAAGAATGAAATTTCCATTCTTTTATCCTCTTTAAATATATATAATCTAGTATATATATATATATCTTATATTATATATAATATAATATATATATATATATTATCTTTGTAATATATATGTATATTATTTATATTATTGAGGTTGACTGAGCATGGCAATTAATATGCCACTTCTTCCATCCTAAGTAGTGAACTATGAGAAGTTCACTCCGTTGAAGAGGGTAACCTGAGGTGTGACTTAGTGCCGCTAACTGGAAATAATTTACTATCAAGAGGAAACCAAAGGAAAGAAATACAAGAGAAATCTATGGTTATATTGAAGAGGCAGATATAACCAATTTTAGATAAAATATCTGAATCCTCAAGAGAAAAGTGGGCTGACAAAAACATGATAGCACGTACCCACAGGAGAGATTACATGGTCCATCCATAATATATCTACCACTTATAAGATTTGCTTCAGCCCTACACTGGTTTGAAATAACTGATAAAAAAGATTGATAATGAATGAATGAATGAATTCATTTCAAAATTGGGGGAATTGATTGATGTGGATAATCTGCCATTTTCTTTAGTTGAAGACATTGGATTTAGCAAATTTAATAAACTTGCGGTCGCAAAAATTTGATTTTTAATAGAAGGAGGTACTTTTAAGAAGAGATTATCATATATATAATATGAAAGGGTAAAGAAGCATACTTCAGCGCGAAATTCAGCAATAAGTCATTACATAAGATATTTGGATTGCTCATTAGACATGAACTTAAGATTAGTAGCTCATTGGTTGTAAAGATTTTTCAAAGGAAGAGTGCTAAACAGATCATAGTTGTTAGTGTTATCATTCAGAGCAGAAGTATATGTTAAGGAGGAAACACTTAAGTAGGCTGGATTTTTTAAGAAAGAAGAATACTATTCATGTTGTTTGCCTATCTTATAAGAATAACGCCACAACATAAGAGGTATGAGAAAGGAAGGACAAGAATGAATATAAATAAATAGAGCAATATTAAAGCAATAATAAATCGTAGTAAATTTAGAATGAATTTCTAATAAATCAAGTATAAATCTTTAATAAAGAATAATAAATGGTAATAAAACTAGAATAAAGGATAAGATTAGTATGATCACAAAATAAAAAATTACGAAATTCAAAATAACAATTAGATTCCAATACACAGCTATCCAAGATGTTGGAAACCGATGATGTATATAATGTGCTAAGATATGAGATAACCAAAGATCAAGATATCTTATAATAAACCAAGATTAAATGGAGAATATAAGTAGAGAATAAAAGAAGAATAAGGCTAATAAAATTCTTGATTTAAGTCCAATTTATTCCTGTATTAACTGCAGTTAATGGATTGCAAAAATATTTAGCAAAACTCTGGAAGGATAGCGGTGTATCTAACGACAGAAGAATGAAATTTTTAATTCTGTTACTAAAAGATACATTGGTACATTAAGAGAGAAGCTCTTAGTGTACGCTAAGCCTAGACTGAAAGTGCAAAGAATGTTTTGTTACTATAAAAGTAAAATATTACAATAAGAGATTTGTTTGTGTTGTATAAATTTATCAGTCATACAGAATACACATTATACGATTTGAATTTAACTTATAAGTTAAATAAATCGACATCTTCTTCGCTAGAAACGGGTTTCTTGAGAAAAAATGTTGAAGAAATGGAGAATAATTCAATACAATAAACAAGTGGAAATGATCAAGGAAAGTTAAAATCAAACGTGACAGCAGTGAGAGAACACCATGAAATAGAAAATCTATTCAACACTATTGTGGATAAATATTTACAGACACTTAATGACGAAGATGGAGCTGATCCTATTAATGTGCAGAGAGAAAAAGGCTTTATCTGATTGCATCTTACTGAAATTAGTAGAAATTTCTCTGCCCCTCAGGTGTATTTAGCGTGAGAATGTTAAAGCACGGAAATATCTAAAGTAAGGAATCTTTTCACTAAGAACTGAGTAATAGCTATTCTTATTCATAATAACATATAAGAGATTTTGATCTAAAAATGTAGAATTGGTACTAAATAAGAAAATGATAAGTAGTTATTCTTTTCGATTAGACGCTGACACATATAATTCTAATTTCTACAGAAATTCATTGGGATACCAACTATGATATGTAGTGTACTGAATAAATATATATATAATAATTATTTATATCATATATATATATATATATATATTTATTATATATATTTAATATTAATATTAATATATATATATTTAATATAATATAAAATTTGATTTATATATATATAGATATATATATATTATATATATTAAATTATATATTATAATATATATATATATATATTATATATTATATATATAATATATATATTATATATACTATATGATATATATATATATAATAATGATGTATTTATTTAACAGTAACATATTTTAAAAAATAAATTTAGATGTGATTTTTTTTTTAAAATAAAAGGAAAGTTACTTATACAAATAAAATCTCAATTAATTAGGTTTATATATATTTATAATATAAATCTTCTATCTATAATTAAGTATTAACAGTGAACCTATATTCCATTAATCATAATTTGTCTATAGATAATATAATAATTTATTCGCCCAGTATTTATTAATAAGATCTGAAACACTAACTGATAGATTGAGAAAAAATGCAATTAAGAGATATAAATTATTCTAAGAATAATTAGTTGTTAGATAGATTCAGTAATATGAGCTTTTATACTTCCTTTTTCCAAATTATGTAGATAAGATTACATTTAGTTTTTATAGTGTGACTAATTATAATATTATTACATCAATTATTAATATACAGTATTTATATTTAATTTCAATTTCGGTGTATTATTTATCACTTGATAAATATATTTCATATTACTTATATTGAATTTTTTTTTTTCTTTATTCAGTCTAAATTGAGGTATGCTTATGTAACTAATATTACTATCAGAATTGTTGGGGAACAAAGTTAAAGGTTGTAAAGTTATCAAATAATATAATGTCTTTATAAATTTCGCCGTTCAATTTATCTTCCAATAGATTTATTCAATTATATAGTAATTATCAGATAATGCTTAGATATCATTTCTTATTTAACAGCTAGTATATAATATTAAAGTTTTTCTATGACAATAAAAATCATAACAGGAGTCTATAAGTAAGCCTCTGTGATATGAGTTAAATTGATATATACTGGATATGTTAATAGTAATTAAAAAAGTATTCTTAGTCATTAGTCTGGATATATCGATGGACAATGTAGTAATGATTCAGATAAAGTATGAATTATACAATCTATTTTCCATTTAACTTATCTACTGTATGCTATTGCTCCATCTATTTTAATAGCTATGAATTTTTTTATTGAGACACGTAGTATTTGACTATTGTATATGTGTGTAATGTTGGAATGAATAAATACTTATTAAGATTGAATCTTAATCATACATAGAATATTTGGCTCTACATTAGGTAATATGGTATTGGTCACTTCTAGTATATATGTGATTATTATTTCTAATTATGTTATCAAATTTAGGTTATTATCCTCAAGGTATAGATTAGTTATTTGACGATTTTACGTAATATCATCACTAATTAAATTTCTATCAATAAAAAATATAACTTGAAAAGTCATATTTATTTATTTTAGATAATACTCACATTTTGTTTGTAATGATAACTTTAGATATAAGCTTGTGTCATTTTCGAGAAATAAGATATATTTCATTTATCTCGAGTAAATATATTTTCAATGAATTTTCGTTAACTATTTTTTATTTATGTCAATGTAAGTTACGGTTTGAATAATTATATGAAGATGCGCCGTAGAAATTTATGAGAGAAATAGTGAGATTCTCACCATATATGACCGTGATGAAATTGATTTTTTATTAATGATAAAAAAAATTCGTTGGCAAGCGGGAGCGTAACGGTAAGCCGGAGAAACCGATTGCACAGTCCTCTAATTATATATAATAACATCTGGTCAGTAACCCATCCTCGCGTATAAAATGTTTTTTAAGGTGTATGAATACTAGTATTCTGATGATATAGTGCTTCTTAATTATTTTTTAAAATCACTTAAAAAAACTCCAATTTTTAGTTTTCTTTATTATGACATAATTATGAGTATCTGCGATATTTATAAACAATTCTAAACACAAAATGAGTGAAAATATGATCGCACTCTGTATTTTGAGTATAGTAAGTTTAGATTAATCTTATGCTCTAAGGATAGGTGGCCTGGTACATATTCTCAATAAGATTTCCATTGTTATATAATATTTGAAATGAGTTAAAAAATGATGTTATTTATTTTTATTTTGCTTTGATATTCTTTCCTTTCGCCAGGTGTAGTTTCATTATTTTGTTCTCTGATAGCTAGCAGAAGTCATTTGTTTTCTCAACTTTTGTATACTTCTATATAATTGCTCTTATCCTACGGAATCAGCGTTCCTTCATATTAGGGTAGTGGAAAATATCTGTACTAGAGAGTCCATTTAATCTTATACATATCATTTCTCCTGAACATTAGAAAACTGATGCTATCGTTCTGTTTCACATCACTCTAGGTCTTCCCCTGACTCTTTGTATGACCGAATGTCTCTGTGCTTCCTTTCTATTACTTATTTCGAGGCATTTCTGTTCTGTCTTATCCAATATCTTCGTAGTATTGTCAGACAGCTGTATGTTGAAATTTCTTTTTTCATCAGGCGTGTACGTCAGATGGTTGATTGATATTCACGCCTGATCATGAGCTTATCATAACTGCTCTGTTAGTTGATATCATACTGTCTTCTTTATTCCGATGATCATCAGTTCCCTTAACCTTGAGGGATT
The DNA here is from genome assembly GCA_015478945.1 of Trachelipus rathkii. Taxonomy (NCBI): domain Eukaryota; kingdom Metazoa; phylum Arthropoda; class Malacostraca; order Isopoda; family Trachelipodidae; genus Trachelipus; species Trachelipus rathkii. The sequence goes on from JABUQX010087951.1 coordinate 16,712, forward strand.
AGAGTACTTTGCTTTGTTAATCTTTAACTATATCATCATGGTGTTTTCATACGCATTTCGGCTAAGATAATCAGATAGAATGTGTTTTGTGCAGTATAGTACTAGGGTGTTGTATACTGATAACTTATTTTGGGTAAACTATTCTTGCTGATGTACGTTTTTCATTACCCGCTCTACAAATAGGTTTCTCACAATTGGTTTATGCCAACATCAGGCATTGTTATCTTCACCATCATAATGGCTATGTAATTTGCTACTTAGCGGATGCTTGGTGATCGAGGTGATAGGTTGCTGACTAAATACTGCATGCTGGATAGAACGTCATACTGCCTATGATCGATTTTAAAATATACCTATGATATAAGTCTACTTCATAGTCATCTTCTATTATCAACTAAATTCTAATTATTTACATTATAAATCATATATATCTTGTATATTTAATCTAAATTCATTTCTTTATTGTCTTATTAGGTTTTATCTTCAATGATCAATATCTACAGTAAAACTATCCAGCAAGTCCGTATATCAATTTGAGAATCTGTTCCACTTCTCGCCGGGACTTCCGGCTTTCCGCCGTAATTGAGAATTCGGTACATTGTCTCGGACTAGTGTTCTTCACAGTTCGTCCAAGAATTATCCTCGTACATATCAAAATTCAAAAAATTATAGCTTACAATTCTGTAAAATGGGATACCAATAATGAAAATGTTAAATCTGTAATTGACTGAATTGTTAATGAATTTTTCAAACACTTTACATGTATAATAGTTACAGGACTCAGAAGTTATAATATATATATGATGAAGCTCCCCAGGTATTTGTTATTTATGTGCTAATATTAGTTATTATGATATTATAAATGTGCGGGTTTGTTCGTTATCGTTTATATAATAACGAGCATGTGTATATAGTAATTTGCTACATATATAACCAATAACTGAAAATCATATATCACCATAAAGTTATTGTTTTGTATTATGTCTAAGTTAACTGTCAGACTAACATATTATATTTATTGGTATGTATGATAAGATCATTATTATAGTTTGTAACTTATGAATTGCGCAAGCCGATATTACTAGTGACATATGGTATTATATGAGATATGTAGGTGTTGTGATGGTTTTTATCCATTTTGAACGGGACATCCTGATAGGGTATGAAGTTTTGTTTCTATTATAGTCCGAACTTGAATAATTATAACTATTGGATTGGAAAATATATGTAACAAGATCTTTGAGAGTGGTAAGTGTTGGTTGTGAAACTTAGTTAGGATTTGTTCATTATATAGTAACAGTAAAATTTTATGGCCTCGGGTGGGCGGGATCAGTAATACTAAATACTTATTATATTTATTTAGAATGCGTCTTGCAAAGAATATTAAGTACATATTAATTTGAACAGATGAACTCTACTCTCTAATATATTTATAATCGATCTATGTATGACATATATTCAGTTGTTGTAAAAATATAGTATAAGGTCATCTGCATCATGAGAGATCTCTCTTGTCCCTATTTGGTCGAAATTATTTTATAATGCGATAAAGGGCAAAAAGAAGCACGTTCCAACGCTAATTTGTCGTCTGTAGCATCAGTAAGCATGATATTTCATGCTTTCTTGAAAATGTCTGATCTCTTCGAAGTTACATAAATATTTTCAAAATTATTAGACGGAAATTATATTATAAGTTATTGAGAATATTTGTATATAGGATATGGAGGACCTTGCTTTCCTGACCAGACTTGCTTTGACAAAGCTTTAATATCGAGAACGTTCTTATACTTATCTTCTGAGACTTTTCTTGACGTAATGACTTAGAGGAAGAGTATTATGAGGAAAGTATAAGTTTGTGTTAATATACTAAAATATATTTAGAAATCATCAACTTCGTTTTGGGAATCTGCTATGCAACATCCTCCTTGATAAAAAGTGGCCGATCATTTGAGCAATATTGCAGATTTAGCTTTTTTTGTGTCTGTTCAGTTAATCTCCTGTAGATTGGCTGATAATACGGCAAGCATAAATATATGTCATAAGAAAAATCTATTCCTGAATTGCGAGTTTATTCTCAGATTCTTAAATATAGATGGTATAATGGTTAATTTATTACATATGATTCAAATTTGAAACAGCTAAAGTGCTGTAAAATTTGAGTTTGAATTGATTTTGTCCGATAAACAACACTAAGTAACTTATAGTTAATTAAATTACATTTTTAATAAATTATAATTCATTATGTATTTAAAAATGAAATACCATACACACATACTTGTAAATTCAACTTAACTTAAAAAGTTCTGGACATAGAAAGTAGGCACTACTTTTCAATAATTTGTTCTTCCGACGGTCTCCGATACTCCTTCAAAAAGCGATCCCGATACGGACTCCGACGCCGATTTAATAGACTCTGCTCTGCAATGAGTATTTAAAAACTATTATTTTAAGAGGGACGATTTGCGTTCCAGATAAGTTTGAGAGAAATTAGTGTCTAAGCTTCATAATGACATACTATCGTTATCCGCAAAAAAATTCATGCGGATGCATGCGAATAGAAGGAGAAAATGACGCGAATTAGTCGCATGCGGTGCAGATATCGTACACCTCTATATTTATAATAATATGGTATTTTTATAAAAAAAAATTTAGTATATTTTTCTAAAGAACTCTAATTATTTATTAATAACATTTTCCTTGTGAAATATATTTTTTAATTACATTCTGGTCATAAAGCCTCTCTGGATAAACCTAGATTTTTAGGATTCGATGGACTAGCAATGGTATGGGTGTGACATACGCAAAAACAGCCTTTATCTTGAAGGAATTAATAGGCTTCGAGGAAGTAAGCATTGTTAGAAATTTATAACTTCGCAACCCTCCCTTCATAATATGGCATGGGCAAACAGAACGTGCCAGAATGAAGAAATCAGAACAATACGGGGCAAAATTGTCGAAGATAAATTGCATAAACGCAATATAGATTTTTGTATTCGTAAAAAACACCTACAAGTTTCAAACACTTTCTGGATTCGAACGGACGCCTAGCAACGATGTTGTGGCAGTGTTTTGACCACATAAACAGATTGATCACTTGGCACGTACTCTGATAGGGTCCCAGGTTCGAATTCCCCAGCAGGGTTAAATGTTTTAGGGGTTGTTTAATCAATACAAATTATCTATTCGTTTATTTGCACTTATTTATTTTCTGTTATCATTTGTGCCCCCGTTCCTGAGTGATTTTATCACCGTTGCGCGGTAATCTGTTTGCCCGAGGCCCGATGTGAAAGGAGAGGGCCTGCGGAGATTAGATCCTCCTAGATATGCTACTTCTTTCTGGAAGCTTAGTATAGCCATTTCAGTGGATAAAAGTGGCTGGTTTCCTTTTCTGTTATCGGGTCTGAGTGTCAAACCTTGAGTAATTGATAGGGTTCCAGGATTCGTCGAAATCTCCTGACAGGTGACGATGCTTTAGTGGGTGTTTTAATCAAATTAATACGTAGTCTATCCTAGCGACTCTAATAATATATCGTAAGTATATTATATATATATATAATATATATATATAATATAGTATATATATTAGTAATATATAGATATATGAAAATTAAATTCGAGTGTATTTTGTTGCAACTGTTGCGTATGATGTGAAGACGTGGGCAATTAATAACGTCTAAAAGTAAAAAAATAATTACAAAAGAGTTGTAGGTTACTAGAAATGATACGCTTTTATGAAACGTATTTGTGGAATAAAAAATAGTAGAAATGTAGAAATATTTAAGAATTAGGGATTGACTGCGAAAGGAGAGAAGTCCTGATGGAAAGAGGCAAATCTACGAGTAATAGCAATGGTGTGGTACGTTGCTTTAGAATGGATATAATTAATAATTGAACTATATGAAGAGTTTAAAGTCCGCGTGGTAGTGCAATAGGAAAGGGCTCAACCCAAAATGGAGCGTGGGTTTGATACTAGTAAGGAGCTATTAAATAAGCAAAGGGATTAAATATTGGATGAAGGAAATAGATTAAACGCGTGTAGTAGATCACTTGGAGAGATAATTCATGGAAAGTTTCGTCAGGTGTGCAATATTGAAACAAACCTGAGAACAATAAGCAATAAAGCCACATCATCTGATCTGCAATGAGCAACCACCAGCGTTATGCTGGGGCGGTGATGAGAATCATAATATATAATATATATATATAGATATATATAACTATATAGTATAATTATATATATATAATATATATTTAATTATTATATATATATATAATTATATATATAATTATATATATATATATGCATTTTTAATGCAATTAGAAGATGTAAATAAAGAAAGAACATATAGACTGGAAGAATAAAGAAATTCTGCTTCTCTTTGGATGAACACGCTGTGTGCGAATAGAACAAATATACCCGTGTTATTCAAGAGCTGAGCTATCTCTCCAACCAAAAAAGTTGGATTCAAGAACAGTTATAAGGCAACCGAGCTCCCGTCAAGGCGACATCACCAGGTGTTCAAGCCTGGTAGCTATATGCTCGATTCGTAATAAGTTTTAGATGTTAAATTATTGCATGGTTTAATTCGCAAATGTAGGAAGATCGTAAATAAAGGAAAGTAAGTATAGTGGTGAAGATAATTTAATATCACTGCTGCTTCTCTATTGATTGAACGAGGGCCTGCTGTTTGCGAAATTAGAGGCATACCTACCGGTGTGCATGATACCACTGAGCTATCCTCCTGCGACTCCGAGAAGTTGATTCAAAGAACAGTTCATTACATCTTCTAATTCTAAGGATTGGAAATGAGACTCCATCTAATTAAACATTCTATTTAATTACGGTTTAATAGAAGAAAGAATATTATCTTGCGAAAGGGTCTAGACACTGAGGTGATGTGGCTCTTAGACGGGAAGCTAGTGGTTGCTTTATAACTTGTATTCTTTGAATCAACATTAACTTCTAAAGAGCATATAAACGCACTTGTAAATAAAGTATCGAAATAAATGTGTCTTATTCGCAACAGCGGTGATTCAATCCAGAGTAAGGTAGTAATTCTCTTTCATCTTCCCAATCTTCATTTGTTTAATTTCTTTATTTATATATATATATATTATATATATATATATATTATATAATATATATGTTATAATATATAAAATATAATTATATTTATAGTTATTTATATATATATACTATATATGGCATATTATATAATAACTATATATTAAAATTTATTATAGGGTAGATTTATTATATATTATTAGGTACTAATTCCATTATTATATTTAATATTATTTATAAATTAGATAATATCAATATTTACACTTATGTATGGTATATCTGGAGGGAAGCGAGGGGGCGATAAGTCACATTACTAGTATATTAGATATAACAGTATATATTATTATTATATTATATATATAATTATAATAATTATAAATTTATATTATATATATTTTATATAATTAGAGAAATATTTGTTATATTTGATAAGAGAGAGATAAGAGAGAAATGATGTTGTGAGAAGAGTTCGTGCGTAAGAAGAGAGAGACATGTAAATACTGATCAAAAAGAACACATATATATACCACACACTCACACCACACACATACCTACACATAACACACACACACACAACAAGCAACAGACCTGAAATTTTTATGTTTACTTTTTTTTCAAGACAGTTCCCAAAAAAAAAAAATTTTGGCGCATTTTATTTTTTATCGAACCTCCGTCATCTTTGATTTTTTGTTTTTGTTTTCTTTTTTTACATTTGCTACACTTTTTTTCCAGCTGAATTTAAGTAATGCGGACATAATTCAAAAGTTCGAAATGTTTTAAATAATTTTTTTAAAATCACATTTTATATAAAAAATTTCAAAAATGAAATCTCTCGAAAAGTACGGACACTACAGAAAAACCATTACATATTGGAATCAGCAGTATAAGCTTATTTACAAAAGATGTAAAAAAGTAAAAATAAAAAAGTAAAATGATAACTTATGGTGGACTCATTAACAAAAAAAAACAGTATTGAACAATATTTTCGGAATCAGCATTAATAGGTATTTTAAAAAAATGTTAAAAAAAACCTAAAAATAAAAAAAATAAAAAATTAGGGGGTCCGAGCCGACGGGGGAAGGGGGGACGTTTTGAACATACCGTAGGGGAGGGCGAAGGACTCGAGGACACCCAATACCAAAGAGACGGAGGTATCCGGAGACCTCCTCGAAGAGGGGAAATAGTCTCCCCCTGTCGTTTCCCGGAACGGGGCCGCGAACCGACTCCTGCATCTTTGCGGTTATTCCTTTGGGGTATTCTTTAGTTACTAAATAAAGAAAAAACAAATTAGAAAGAACGAATCGTAACAATGTCCCTATATAGTTTTTTTGATATCATGTCCGGTCACCACTTAAAATTGATTGTTAGGATCATATACTAGAAATATAATAAAAAAAAAAAACAAAAAAATATCAAAAACTGACTGTGTCGTAAAACATGACTGGTCCCCAGTTTTTCCGTAGTTCTTTCTTATTTCTGGTCGGAATTTAATGAACCAACAAATGACTCAAGAACTCTCCCAATCATTTCCAAAATCGGAAATAAAATTTAAAATCGGTTGCAGTAGGGAAAAAGGAAACATTTTAGCAATCTGCAGTAAAAAATGAGCAAAATAAATTGAGTTGAAAATAATGAAAATAATGAAAAAATTATCCAAGAAAACGCAAACAAAAACGAATTATGATATATATATATATATTATATATATCTATCTATATATATATATATATATATATTATATATATATACTTATAATACATTAATACTATAATATATATATATTATATATTATATATATATATATAATAATATATTATATTATTACTATATATATATATAATTATACTATATATATTAAAAATAATTATATATATATATTATATATATTAATATATATATTATATATATTATATATATATATATATATATATATATATAATGAAAAAATCTATAGAAGACAAACACAAATATATATTATATATATATTATATATATATATATATATGAATGAAAGACCCTATTGAAAAGATATAAAAACTTGTGTGCCCTTATGCTGTGTTACGAGCACTCAATAATTCAAGCGAGAATGTGATTACGAAAGGAAAAAGGCGTATAGAGATAAGAGAGGATTTATTTATTTATGAGTTCATGTGTGGGCGCACGGCGGAAGGGCGGAAGGTATGAAATAAGGACTTGTAAATGAAAGAATATTTTGACCTGAACGTGGAAGAAAGATTATTTAATGCAATACTCATCATCAATGTTTTTTATTTTTGTTTTCTGAGTGTAGAGAGGAGAGCTTTGAGACTGTCTGTCTGATGAGTTATTTAATTCCCACCATTTTTAATCATATTAATGCTTCCCTAGTTTTAGATTTCAGAATTCCAAACTGCAATTTTTAGATTTTAACTCATTATATTTAAGAATTGTGTTTCATTATTCTCAAATCTCTTTATTTAGATAACTAAATATTTAAAAATGAAGTTTTCTAAATTGATTTTAATTAGATAAAATAACTAAGTAAACATTCAATATAAAGGGTACTTTCAAAATAAAGTTAAAAATTTATTTTATTATTTTATTTTAATTAATACATAAATTTTTTTCTGGTTATTGATTATATTATGACTTTTGTGTTATTATAATAGATTAAGGAAGAAAACAAATTTATTAATTCTTCGTGATATGGGGCATAATCTCATTGTTTATAAAAACAGTCATTAGTGGGGCTTAAAGACACCTTAATAATCATATTAATGCTGGATTTACAAATTTTTCATTCATTATTTTTTCATTCACACCTTTCTTTATAGCAATAGGAATTATACTTTACAACTAATCATACATTATTTTTTCAAATGATGAAATACAATCCGTAAAAAACTCAATTTTAATAGAATTTACCAAAAATTATCTTTTTCTTGAATTAATTATGTTGAAAATATTTAGGAAAAAATCTATTTGAATACTATTAAGAGTCCTAATTTAATTTTATTGTTAACGTGAAGTTTACAAAAGAGAGATAAGTTTTAAAATTATTTGTTATTATAAAACTAAGGAGTAAGTTTAAATATATATATATGAGTATATAATTATAAAAATTAATTTATAATTGATATTTATTTCATTTAAACGTCAATTTAAGACACCTAAAACAATTAATAAATTCTTCTTTATCTGCTTTTTGAAATTGCATTTCAATGCAAAAACATATATTTTTTTCAAATGCTGAAATCCGTTAAAAACTCAATTTTTAAGATTAACAATATTTCCAAATGTTGAAATTGTAGGAAAAACCGGGACTTTTTAAGAGTTTTCTAAATTTGGTAATGATAAAAATGTATGAAAAGCGTAAATTTTAGTAAGTTAAATTTTTTTATTAAAACAGGGTTGTTTCAAAACTAATGAAATATTTGGTATATAAAAAATATTAAATATTTCACTTAAAAAACGTCAATTTAAGACATCTTAACAAATTCACTTTTCAGCATATTTGAAATTGCATGTTCAAATGAAACACATTATTTTTTCAATGCTGAAAATACCGTTATAAACTCAATTTTTAAGATTTTTACCAAATAATATTCAAATGTTGAAATTTTAGGAAAATCCGTAATTTTAAGAGTTTTCAAAAATTTGTAATGTGAAAATTTAAGAAAAAGCGTAATTTTAGAAGTTAAATTTTTTTATTAAAACTGGTTTTCACAACTAATGAAATATTTGGTATATAAAAACAAATATTTTAAATTTCATTAAAAACGATCAATTATTAAGACATTACTAAAACTATTTATAATCAAATATCACGAGTATTTATCTGTGACTTTTTGAATTAATTGCATTTTCTTTAATAGTAAATGCACACATTACATTTTTATTTTAGGCACTTTTTCAAATGCTGAAAATTTTAACACTTGTAAATAAAACTTTGTATAATTTATTATGAAGAATTCAAATAATTTTTCAAATTTGTTGAATATGAAGAGGATATTATGATCGTTGTACTATTTTTACAATGATAGTATATATATAATTTTGTTTAATTATTATTAGATGATAATTTAATAGATAAAAGAGAGTTACTTGAGAGTTTAAGCAAGTTAAAAATTTAATTATTATAAAACTTAAGGATTTCACACAATAACTAAATCCGAAATTATTTGGTAATATATGTTGTTAGATATAAATCAAATATTGAATTATTTATTCATTTTTAAAAAACCGTCAATTTAAGAACGTAAATATCTTAAGGTTACTTTATAATGTTCTTCTCTCTCATCACTGACCTTGGATATGTAAGAAATTGCCGGAAGCTATTCTTCGAGGGTGACAACTTAACATTCAGAATCATATTTTTCAAATAGCTGAAGAATTTCTTTCCGGTTTTAAAACTTGGTGGAAATATCTTAAGATTTATTTTAAACTTATTTATTAATATTTGAGATTTTTCATACACATGAGTTTCGAATTTATTAACGAAAATATCGTCACTTTACTAGGAGGGATTTTTGGTATTTAATTCGTTGTTATAGCCTGCAGAAACAGTAGATAATGTGCTTATAAGTTAGCCATTTAATCAGTATAGGTATTTGGTTAATTTAGTGATTTATGAATTAGTCTGGAATTTATAAGTTATATATAGTAATATGTGTATATATATATATACTAACAGTATTCATATAATAATAGTATAGTATAATATATTATATAATATTATTATGATATATAAGTATACTATACTAAGTATAGTAGTATATACTATATAAGGTTTGCTATGTGTGGGGGGGCATGACAGAGATTGCCCACGATCGTATGTCCCTCGGTGTGTAGAAGGCGTACTAAGGGGACGGTGGTAGTTGTGATGGTGTGGCGTGCCACATAACAGCAGTTCTGCCGAGGAAGTGCTATTGCAAGCCCTCGACGTCGTGAGTCTGCGTGAAAGCGGCTGTCTATCTGTTCGGCGAAAATGTAAGTGGAATTCTGAGTGGCTACTGAGAAATGTCAGAGGGGAGAATATTGTTTTGAAGGAAAGAGAGAAAGGAGGTAGGATGGTATTTTGGAAGAGGGAGTATTGTGGAAGACTTCCAGACAATAAAACAAGATAGAAAGATGAGACGAAGGAAAATATAAAAGTCGAAAATTATAAAGTGTGGTGTGTATGGTGTTGGAAAGGAATGTGAGAGGGGGAAGAAGGATGGTGCATTTTTGATGAAGGTGGACTTTACAGAGTTTTTCTAGCGATTTATGAATATGGATCACAGGTTAAAATTTAGAATTTGAAGAAGGTCAAGAGAATGTGTGTTGTGCGTACTGTCGTCGCATTGCTGAGGAAAGTGTGTGAAGGGAGTGACGAATTGTGCTGGGAGTAATCTGAATGAGATGTTTGATGGGGTGGGTAGGAGTTGCAGATTTGATTGAGTGTTGGGTTCTAAATGGTTGGAGTAGGGTATCAAGAAAAGGGTATGGAATAAGAGGTATTTATCTGAAGTGGCGGGAGAAAAGTTGCGAATGGTAGTAAGGGTTGATTTCTGGTGCGGATAGGAAGGGTATTGTGCGGTAATGGTAGTACTGGTTCTTTAAACACGAGATACCAGAATTATAGCCTAGAGTTTTTGTAGGTAAGAGGATCGGATCGAAGTGAAACGTATGTGAATTGATTTTGTGTTTGTGCGAAGATAGGAGATGTTGAAAGTAGTGGTAGTGTGTTTGGATTGTTATATGTCAGTGAAGGATTGAGGGATAGGATTAGTCGGGATCATTGATTGGTGTTCTAATGTATAATCTAATTAGTGGAGGCGTGGCGTTGGATGGTAGAGGAAGGGTGGATACGGAAGGAAGTTGGGTGAGAATTAGAGGTGAGTATAGTTATAGTGAAAGAGGTAATAAGAGATTATAGTATGTAGAGAGCTCGCAAGTTAAACTAGTTGATGGTGAGCGAGGTGAAACCTGAACAAAATCTGGGAGCAGTGAAGGGAAGCATGGATAGAGTGCTGATAAGGAAGTAATGTGGCGATGTGACTAAGTTAGGAAGTAAGAATAGGTTAAATGGTGGTGGAATGAAGAGGTTGATGGTGCAAGAGGTTAAAAGAAAAAGAAAAAGCGTGTTAATGTACGAAAATCTTTGATTCAGAAAGAGTTTCACAAGAAGAATGTTTTGAAATGAAACTAACACGAGAAAAAGAAATATACTGAAAAGGTGGCATTATGTAGGAGAGAAGTAAGAGGGATGGAACAGTTTTGGAAAGGTAGGATTGAATGAGGAAATTGACAAGGGAATCTAGAAAGCTTTTTGGAAAGATAGGCGAGGAAAGGTGTTATGAGAATGAGGAATTAAGGGACGTTGCTTAGAATGATGAAGTACGGGATGGGTGCCTTTTGGAACTGATAGAGATGGATTGTGGTGGGGAGTGATGGAAGACAGCTTCGAGAAATTCTGTAAATATGGAGCAGGAATGGAAGGAGGTGATAGGAGAATGTGTGTGGGGGTGTTGATAGTAGCAAGAGGATAGGGTATGTTTGGAATGAAAGGTTATTCAGCAGGGAGGAGGTAAATCGGTAGGGAGTGATGACAAGTTGAAGAATGTAAATCCTGCGTTAGCAATGAAATTACTGGAACGATGATCAGACGGAAGACGAGCAGTTGAACCGGTTGGAGGTTGTGGGAAGTGTGTGCATATAAAGCGTTTATGGATAGGGTATAGTTCGAAGGATTGGAGGGAGTGAAGCGAGGTAAATAGGTACCTTAAGTGAAGGGGTGTGGAGGAAGATGTATGGACTGGTAAGGAGATTACTAGGAATTGAGTTTAAGTATAGTTGTGGGATAGATGAGTGGACTGGTATTTAGTCAAAGAGGCGTCGAGTGTGACTGAAGATGATTGGTGAAGGAAGAAGGGTGCGTTTAAGGAGGTGGTGAAGGGATGTGGGAATCAAATCTTTACATTGAAACAAAATGATGTGAGGAGATGGATGATGAGAAGAATAAATTGTTTTAGGTTTGATGGATTTGCAAATGGCGTATATAGGACTGAATAGGGAAGCTGCTAGGATGAGGAGTGTTAGTGATATCTTGATGGTGGGGTTGTGTATGCTTTCTGAATGGGAATGCAAAAGTATGGTAGGACGAGAGTGAAGGTGTGTAATTAGAATAAATGGTGTCATAAAGTGGATTGGTTTATGTGATGTATTAGGGGAGTGAGGGCAGGGATGTAATGTTCTCCATGTGGTTATGTAAGTTTGGTATAGGTGTGATGGGTTAGTGTGAAGAATTAGAGAGGGGGTGGCAGAAAATGGTGGGCAGTGGATGATGGAGAATGGAGGTGAGTGAGTGCCCGTACCTAGTTAATATGGGATGTGATTGCGGTTTTGTGTGGTGAAGTCTGAATGAGAGTTTGACTCAGGTGTGGTAGAGGAGGTAGGTTATGGCAGCGTGTGTAATAGAGGGAGGTGGTGCGTGAAGTATCTTGAAGTAAGAGTAAAGTCGATGGTTGTGAGTGAGGACCGTCCTCGGTGTGAAATATGTTAGATGGTGACAGGCTGGAACAAGTGTCTGAGTTTAAAATAAATACAAGTGATATATGTTGGATAAAAGGGAGAGCGGATGAACGCAGAGTGTATAACGAAGGAGTGGAATGGCAAGGAAGGTTGGCTGATGGTACAATTAATCGTTGGCTGGGAGTGTAAGACTAAGTCTTGAGTTCGCTAGGACGTGGGTTCTTACGATGAGGTAGGTGTGTAGTTACGTGTGTTAAATGTGGATAAGTAGATAGGAGCTATAGGTCTGGAATACTGAGAGGATTAGGATCTAGAAGGTGCAATGGTGTTCAGGGTTGGAGTCAAGCCTTAGGGGCGTGTTATGTGTTTGAAGAATTGATTTGATAAATTGAGGAATAAAAGTATTAAGAGGTTGTGTGTGAAGAAAAGGGTAGTGAAGGGAGCATAAGTGAGAGGTACGTTTTGAGATGGTTTCGGTCATGTGAGGAAAGGATGAATTGATGGGCATTGTGGTAAGCGGGAGTAGTAACGGTGGTGAGTGTGGTTAGGATTGTGACCAGCTGGGAACGAGAGAAGAGAAGGGCGATTGAGTCAGTAAAAGAAAAGTGTCTGAAAGAGAAGTGTGTTGGGCAGAGGCGAGAAGAAAGGTGCAGATAAAGGGATGGAATGCCGGGGTTGTTTATGTAGGGGCGTAAGTGGTGTGGCACTGCGAGGAGTGACCTACAAGCTGACGATCATGCATGTAGTGGAGGGATCGCGTGCGCGGTCCGTGAAGCGCTAGGGTGGAGAATGTTTGTCTATTTTCTGGAACTGCGACGAGGTGTTTCTGCGTAGTAGGTAGGAGGGGGGGTAAGGCTTGGGTGGTCTTTCCGGACTGGTCATATGGGTTTCTAGCTACTGTTATCATGTTTCCTGGGCGAAATGGACGCATTTACGCCGCAGTCTTGGGGAAAATAAGGGTAGATGAATGAGATAGATGCGATATAAATAGTATATAGTATATATGATATGTATATATATAGGTAGTATATATATTATAGGGTATATTAATATATAGTACTAATATATATATTATATTATAATATAGTCTATAGTATATATGATAGTATATCATTGTAGGACTACTGTTATTACTATATAATACTAGTATATTATATATCGTGTAATATATACTATAATATAGTAAGAATTATATATACATATATATAGTTAGTAATATAATACCAGTATGTATTATGTATATATTGATTATTGGACTGCTGTCGCATTCTCCTCGCGAAGGAAGTGGGGTGTAGGTGGCCGCTGATATGGCATTGGAGAAAGAGGAAGTAGTGAAATATGATACAGAGTCGAATAGATATATTGTCCTATGCCGTACTCGCGCCAGATGAACTTGGGTAGTGAGAGCTCGTTCGGAGTAGAGAGAAATCCAGCTAGAGCGTGCACGGGATCGTACAGATCGAACTGATGGCATGATCGTTCAAGTGTTAGAAGTTCATCCGCCCTGCCAGTGAGGCCCACAAGCAGTATCCGCCCGTCTCAAAACCCGTCATTCGACGTCTCTAGTTTATGCTCACGTTTATTCCGCGTGCTTGCCGAAACCGCAACACTTGCTCCGTTCGAGACATATGGTCGTGGTTACTTATCTCAATTCGAGATCTTTTCATTCGGTCTCGCTGCCGTAAGATTCTTGAACGACACGTCAACCCTATGGCCGTGCTTATACAACGATGTCTAATTTCAATGCGCTTTCTCCAATGACCAAGACATCAAGTAGAAATTTCATTCATTCTCTCATTTACCCCTTCTGTGGCAACACATAACTCTCAGATAACGTTATTCCTCAATTTTTATCGAATTGCCTGTTCGCACTAACAGCACCGTGAAGGATTGTCATCGTGAGATACGTTGAGCTGTTAGATGCTGTCCTCTTATTGCCAGACAAAGGTCTCACTTACGTATCTAGCGACAGGTAAAAGAAGTATATAGTAATATATATATACTTATATCATATGATATATTGTATTATATATTATATAAATGATTAGTATACAAAGTGTAGTGAGTTAGTATACACTATAATATATATAGGCATATGTATAATATATATTATTATGAAATAAATTAATGTGTAAAGAAACCATCTACAGTACACTTGATAAGGACTTACCTTAGCTAGAATGTGAAGATTCCGATTTAAAACATTAAAAATGTGCATAATGACAATATTCCAAAAGATTAAACCTATTGAGATATTGAAAAGTTATTAGTTTAAGAAAGAACTAGAACTGTTTGAACGCATTAGATTAAATTAGCATATCCATTATTTGTGACATAAAGCGAGGATAAAGCGCAAAGGACGTTGTCCTCATACAGGAAGACATTCCATCAATATGTTTCACTATAAGCTCTTTCTTTCCTAAGTCTCCTCTTAATGATTTATCAATCAGGCATTACGAAAAGTTACCCTGGAGTAAGTCTGTTCAAGGCGAACAATTCCATTCTTATGCCTGATTAAATAAGATTAATGGTCAAATTTTTGTTTCACAGTTCGAATATCAATTTCTTAAAAGAAGAGGTTTTAATGGAATTAAAAAGTTAGATGGAGGGAATGGGGAGCGGGGTAGTAGGTGAGGTTTGTAACCTGCCTTGCTACAGCATTGGGTTGTGCCTTTTATTCCACAACTAAATATCCAGCAAAATTTCAGGATGACAAGTATATTACTTTTAAGAGCGCTTTTAAAATCTAGGAATTGGTTAAATTTCCATGAGAGAAAGAAATTATAATAAAATAGCAAGAGATCATATTCATATTCAGTAGTAAAAATTAATGTAAGCTGAAGTGACACAGGCAGTAAAAACTCTGAAAGCAAAACCACTACCCTCAAACTGGGAGATTTTCTTTCGTTTACTCAAAAATAAAAGTAAACTTTAGTTTATAAGTGTCGAATACTCATAGCTGAAAGGTAAAACTTAGGAGAGATTTGTATTTCAATTTCCCAAAAAGTTCTGCTAAATGTCATAGGAAAAGTCATTTATAGTTGGGTACTAAAGCTTCTTAAAATAATGGTAGAAGGGAATTTTTTAGAAAGAACAGAAATTCGGAGAAATGATTTGGCTGCTACAAATTTCCAACGCAATGAAGATTGTCAAAAGGGGGGGGGGTGAGAAGGGGGGCAACTACTTTGAATAAATGGATGGTAGCTCAAGTTCGCATTCGCACTGCAAATAGAGACAAGAGTTCCACACCACCGACTCGAACTAAACCAACATAAATTGCAAAGTCATCCACTCACAAAGGGTATCAAATGTCATTAATTGTCATTACAAAGCATAAAATACCTTGAGCCACTTTCTCTTAGAAACATGGTAGACGAAGTGAGGATCAGACACGAACTTGTAAAGGCCGATTACATAAAAAAGGATCTGAATAAACACAGAGGTAACCTTGAAAGTACAAATCATGTAAATTCAGAAGGATATCGAACTCCATGTGATCATAAGTCTTCTCTAGGTTAAACAAGACCATCAAAACAAACCTTCCTTTCCTCGACACCACGGGTTTCAACTTGCGACGGAGGAGTTTGAAAATCTTTATAAATATCTGGCTTCCAGGAAAGTTGAAAATCATTTATACCGGCTATGTGGGCGACTTTTGACAGTTTAGAAAAATTTCAACTCGTATATTGATCATTTCCTTAAATTTTAATTGCGAGCATCCGGAGTCAGTAAGGAGTGAGACTTTGCAGATAATATACAGAAGCATTCGATATCCCGAGAGGGAAATTTATAATTAAGAACATAAGGGGGTAAACTTACCCCACCTCTCTCTGGACTGATAAAGAAACTCCCTAAATGCAGAGCAGCCCCGATAAAAACTCTGCATTTCAAACATTCTCAAAGAACGACACAACTTAGAAACGCATCACAAACACCCAAAAAAATACGATCCCTTGAGGTTCACAAACAAGATAATGAGATGCTGAAAGTGCACGTAACCTGCTTTGGTTTTCTAACCGAAAAACCAAGGAAAGATGTTCCCCAAAAAATGGAGAACTTAGGAGTAGAGAAAATCAATTCTACTTCTCCAGTCCTCCATCACTTGTATGGTATGGGGGGGGGGGGGAAAGGTAAAAGTCAAAAGAGTTAGAGCTGCTGAACAGTGTTGGGATCGCAGGGTGGGGAAGGGCGGAAGAGAATAATAGGCTCCAGGTATACCCCATACGGTTCTATCAAGATTAGGTCTAACACACTGCACATTCCAGCATCACTTTCGGAGATGTGTTTGAAATTCAGGAAGAAATATAAGTATTATTTCTTTTTTTAATGAAAAAATTTAAACATAGTAATAATAAAAGAAATAACAACTGTATGATTTTAAAATACAAATGATACAAAACACATGATTCAATATCATACAAACTTACACCATTGTGAATTATTTTGCTGATCTTCCTATCAATGTATCTGCTATCTTTGAAAGTAAGTGTTTAAAATTTTTCCCCAAGATATTTTTCTACACAACATACATATAGTTAAGTAAGAATTATTTCTTTGATCACTTATTTATCATACCTTCAAGGAAACCACTTGTGCCCCTCCTTTTTCTATTATTTTTCGATTGAACTGACGAAGGAGTTGACGAAGAAGCTAAGAGAGAGATCTCGACACTTCTTTAATGCAACGAAAAATAATCATTAATAACAAAAGTTTGGAATTTAGTTTGAATTGTTTTCAATCTCTATGTTGTTTCTATTCTAACTCTATTATGATTATTTTAATACGTTTTCAATTTTTCAATTTCTCTTCTACCTCATTGACATTTTTTAAACCATTATCTTTCATTTCTACTTTCATTACTATAAGTAATTTTATAAGCTCTAATTGGTCAATAGCTTGCACTTAAAGATTAAAAATTCTTCTTTAGCGCTTGAAGAGAACAAATAAAACTTTTTTTATTTAAAATAGAACTCTTCTCTACTACAGATATGATGACAAAAGATTTATCAATATAATCACCTTATAATTCCTCCCAACTCGTTCACCTGCCAATTCAATCATTCATGAACAAATAATAATAATAATAATAACTATAATAATCATAAATAACATAATAATAATATTAATAATAATATATAATAATAATAATAATATAATAATTATAATAATATAGATAATTTAGTCGAATACACTCCTCGATATTACTTAGTTTGAATGAAATGCCTAAGTTAACTGATTTCAAAAAGGATTAAAAAAAACTAATAATATTAATAACTTCCCTTTTTAAATTAATATTTTGTTATAATATATATATATATATATAGTATATATATAATAATATATATATATTATAATATATATATATATAGTATTATTATATATATATATTATAATATATATATACTATATATAATATTATATTTAATATCTATTATATATATATAGTATAATAAATACTATAATAAACTATAATATATATATATATATATAATTATTTATATATAGTAATAATATATAATACTATATCATCTACCTCCTATCCGCAGATTGGGGTGAGTATGCAAGCATACACGGAAAAGAAAAAGTGTAGAAGAGCATGCCCTCAAGGTCGAAAAGAAAAGCCCCCCTTTATGCATCCCCTTTTAACCATTAAGATTGTGAAGTCGTCGCAGTAGGAATAAATTCACCTAAGGGTTTTGACGAAGACTAGCGAGGAATCTCCACGTAATTATCTGTGCAAGATGGTGATTAGTCCCTGGGCAAAGACCAGAACATACACCCCGTCAACGAAACAGGTCATTCATTCTGTTATGCACCTTTCATTCTCGCCTCTCCAAACTCCATTCTCTCCGTCAGGGCATTCGCTTAATGACTCAATCCTTTTCTTACGGTCTCTCAGCGTCATTCCAGCTACAATCACCAACTATAGCATCCGCATTAATAACTACGACACCATACCAATCTTATCCATATGCCAAAACTCATCTCAAAGTGTATGAGCTCGTTGTTATTCTGCTCATTACGCTTCTTCACACGCACACAATCCCTAAATAGGCTTTTTATTCCATCATTTATTATCTCTCTTTTTCACACCTACAGCGCCTTCTAAGATTGTCCATTGAACACTTTGTGCCTTAGATCTTATACTCTTATTCAAGACCATAGTTATGCTACTATACACATTAACACAGGTAACGACATACCTCATGCAATACCTTAGCGCACTTAAAGGTTAGCCATTATATTCCAAGGATTGCGAAGAACACCTTTCCTGACCATTTACACTTTTTTACTACACCTGCATCATCAGTTCCTTTTCAAATCCACATATATTATAGGAACTTAATACTCAGATTACTTGTTCAATTGCGTCACCATCTAACATGACTCACACAGCGGACTCTTCTCATCACAGATGCGGTACCAAACTCAAACTTGAAATACTACAAAAAAGATGAACATTAACCAACTACTCAATATCGCATAAAATTATCAACCAGGACCCGACCTGTGTCAGTTCTCTAATGTAACCTTATCCATATCAGAACAACCTGAGACTAAACACATGTAGGAGAGAGGCGGGGGCGATGGGGGTACCTCGTGAGGTGTGGATTCTGATGGAGGTTGTCAGGGGCGAGAAGGTAAAGGTAAAGGTATATATAATATACTATATATAATATATATATAATATAATTAAGTAAGTATATATATATATATATAATTATATATATAGTATATATATATATACAATATATATATATACTATATCTGATCACTATTTGGTGGTTGCTAGTTTAAGGGTAGGGGGATAGGTAACGGTTAGAGAAAAGAAAAAGAGGAAAATAATAATCTTAAGGTGGGAAAAAGATGAGATAATGTTAAATAGCGAGTCTTAGGAGGGGTATAGGAGGATAGGTGGGGTACGTTGAGAGGGACGGAAATTAGGAAAGTGGAATCAAGATAGATAATGAGTTTAAAGAGCAAATTTGTGAGATCGCAGAAGGAGTATGCAGAGTAAAAATGGTGGAGCAAGTACGAAGGAAAGAAAGTGATGGTGGTGAGGAGGTGAAAATATTTGGTGAATGAGAAAAAGAGCCTAATGGTGAAATGGTGGGAATAGGAAGGAATAGGCTGGAGGAATATAGAGGGTGTTAGAGTGGAAAGCAAAGAGTGCGGTGGAGACGAGGGAAGAGGAAATGCAGAGTAATGAATGTGTAGAAAAAGTGACGAACATTTTGAAACAGGGAGCAAAATATCTTGAAAGAAATAAATAAAAAGAAAGAAGAGGAGGGGTATGGGGAGAGGGTTAAGGGAGGGGATGGCGAATGGATAGGAGGGGAGAGGGGAAGATGGGGTGAGGAAAAAATGGGGGGAATACTTTAGAGGATTATTGAATGAATTGGGTGGATAGAGATGAGAGATTTTCAGAGGTGAGTAAGGAGGTGAAAGGGACGGAAAGGAGATAACTGGGAAAATTACAATGGAGAAATTATTAGGGGTTAACTAAAAGGAAAAGGAAAGTCACAGTTAGATTGGTGTGAGTAGTGGAAATTACAGGTGGGAGGCAGAGGGGAGGAGAATGGCTGTGTAAGGTTATTAATAATTATGTTCGTGTGAAGGAAGAAGGTTTCCATAGGATGTCGGGAGAGCTGTTTGGTTCCCTTTATAAGGGACAAGGGGATAGGGATGGATATGTGTATTATAGATGTATTTTTTGAGTGTAGTAGGGAAAGTGTTTGGGAGAATACTAAATTGAGAGGGTGAGGGATTTAACGGAAGAGAGAATGGGGGAGGAACAAGGAGGATTTAGGATGGAAGGGGGATGTGTATCAAGTATCACCAATGAAGAATTGTGTGGAAAAGGTGTTAGAAAGGAAAGGGAAGATGTATGGGTGTTTTTTAGTTGGAGAAAGCATAATGATAGAGTGAAGAAGGGTGAATTATGGAGGGTGCTGGAGAACATGGAGTAGGGGTAAGTTAGGTAAGTATTAGGGGCCTTTTATAGCAATAGCGAATGTGTGTGAGAGTATCTAGGAGGGAAGGAGATGTTTGGAGTGTAGAGGGTTGAAGACAGAGATTGTATGTCGCGTGGCTTAATAATTTATTTATGGAGAGTGTTTGCAAAGGATGGTGAGGGAGGGGAAGGGGTGGAATTGTGGATGAGGGTGATAGATGGAATGAACATGATAACATTTGCGATGATACTATCCTGGTGGACGATTACAGAAGGGTTGTAGTATTAATGGTGAAGGAGTTTGAGAGAAGTGAGATGTGGACAATAAAGGTCTTAAGATAATCCAGGGTAGAGTAAAGTGTTAGTTTTGAGGAGGGATGAAACAGATGCAGGGGATTGGAGTTAGAGATTGAGAGTATGGGAGGTTAGTTGGAAGATAAGTGAGGTTCAGATATTTAGGATGGGATTTGGTAAGGAAGGAGGGATGAAGAGAGATAGTATAGAGTAGGAGAAGGAAATGAGAGCTTGAGTGTTGAAGGAATTATGGTAAAGGGGGGGATTTAATCACATAACTCAAGATAAGTAATTGTTTGAAAAATCCCTAGACCCGTACTATATGGTTGTGAAACATGGGGGTTGAATGCTAGGTCCAAGAAATTGGAGAGTGTTTGAGAATAAAAGGTTGACGAGCGGTTTGTGGGTGTAGTGAAGGAAGAGAGATTAGGAATAGGGTAATAGAGAGAGAGATGTAATTGGAAGAATGGTTTGTGAGATAGAGCGATAGGGAAGTTAAGAAATGGGTTGGACCTGGAGAGAATGAGGAGCAAGGGTGTTTAGAGAG
This sequence comes from Trachelipus rathkii, assembly GCA_015478945.1. NCBI lineage: Eukaryota > Metazoa > Arthropoda > Malacostraca > Isopoda > Trachelipodidae > Trachelipus > Trachelipus rathkii. The sequence continues at coordinate 38,063 of JABUQX010087951.1, forward strand.
TTTGGAGGCCCGGGGGAAGGGGGAGAAAAAAAAATTTTAAGGAAAGGAAAAAAAAAAAAAAAAAAAGAAAAGGGAAAAAAAAAGGGGGGGGAGCCCAAGAAGAAGGTGGATGGATTGGAATAAAGGAAATTTGGAGGAGCGAGGGATGAGGGTGAAGAAAGGTAGGTGTTTGGAGAAGAGATAGAATGATGAGGAGGTGGTGAGGGGGATGAAGGAATATGTGATTAGGAAAGCTGTACGTACTACTCCCAAGCTTATTTGCGGAATAAGTGCTTTGTAACAATAATAATGATAATAATAATAATAAGATATATATACTATAATTATATAGTATAATAAATATATAATAATATTAGATATATATATACTACTATATTATATACTTAATTATTCTTATAATATATATTATATATATATATATTATATATATATATATATTAATATATACTATATGGCAGGAGGCTGAGTCTGGCTAACTCTCATACGAGAGGACGCTGTTTCAAATCCTCCGCGTAGCAGAGTTTTATCTACCTGGGGGAAGAATTAAAACTCGACTGCGTAACATGTTTGGTGGGTTGGTTTGGTGATAGCCGGCCTTATAGCCTTTCCCTGTGTCCCGTGTCCCTCTTAATAGGGGATAAGGCGACTTTAAAAGGTAGGTTTTTTTTAGTTTATATATATATGAGATATATATATATATATATATAATAGATTTTAATATTTATATTATATATATATTAATATAATTATACATAATTATATAATATATATATATTAAAATGTCAGATACTACTGGCAGTTTACTAAAATAATTAAGATAGGTGGGGCATGGATTGAGAGGAAAGGATTAAGAAGGAAGTTGAGAGAATTTTTTTGAGTGGTTAAATAACAGTTATAATAAAAGTATGGAGAGCCGTCGCAAATAAGTCAGTTGGAAATGTGAACAAGATGAAATGAAGTAAAAGCTGAAAAATAAAGAAACGTTTTGTTAATGTCATTAAAGAATAATGTGTGTGCTATTAAGGTAGAAATTAGATGTCATATGAATGGTGGAAGAAGAGGTGATGCAAAGAGGTAAATATAAAAAAAAAAAGAGGTTTGGCTTGAATTTGCTAAAGTCAATTATGAGTTTTTTGAAAGAAAGGAAGATGATTTAAGAAAATAAATAAGAACAAAAACAGAATGCTAAAGTTGACCACCCCGAGAAGAAAAATCATGGTTCATTTATCTCTTGAGTCACAATCGAAACAACACTACACAGTTCACTTGTTTTCTTCTGATAGTAATAGACCTCTGTCTTTCTGATATTAGTTAGTCTGCAATTAGAAAAATAAATTCAAAATGGCAAATGATGCGTGCCTGATGCAATTGAACTGAGTAGTTTGTAAGAAACAACTTCGAAATCTGTATAAACTGGTAAGTGTGATGTAAGAGGTGATTAAGGTGAATGTGAGAGAGTTTTGGACAGTGTGCGAAGAATAGGTATTTTTGAGGATGGAAAGTAATAGCAAAGGATGAGGTAATAGACAGTGAGAAAGTTGAAGAAGATGGTAAATTTGCAGATGAATACGAGATTGTATGTGACCGATAAACGAAAGTGTTGTACAAAAATTGTGTTTAGGTGCATTCGAAGGACTGTAGGAGAGCAGTGATAGTCCTTTTGGTAATAAGATATGAGGGTGGATAAGGGTAGCTGTAATAGAGCGGTCGCGCACAGGAATTTGCTCCTGCAACTGGCAACCGCGGCAGAATAAGCGCACAATAGCATACAAAAAGCTTTTTTTGTATCACACACCTCACCATAAGTTTCAATTGGCACTGGCTCTCTTGCAGCGCAACACGTGGTATAAGGATGTGTGGTACGACATCCTTTTCACGTTTGTCTCTCTGCATCGCACCTCGTGAAAATGAGCTACATCCCACAGCATTAGACGGGGTGGTGGCCAATCCTAGTCGAAGCCTATTGGGAAATATTTATTAATGTGTACAGGAAATACTGCTGGTATTATGGTTGAAAAATTGCGTCGATGACTGGAGGACTGCTTGGTTGAATAATAACAGATTTAGAAGTGGTGAGGATTGTAGATTAAGATTTTTACCTTGGATCAATGAAAGAGAAAAAGAATCAAACTGCTGTTGAGGTTTTAATGGACTTGTAATAGGGAATCGTGTGGAACATGCCTAATGATATAATGTTGTATTAAACTTTTTGAAATGGAATTAAAACGTGTGCATGTGAATATTGCTGATAGTGTAGCATGATAGGAAGTGGAGAGTGAATGGTCTTAATATAAAGAGTGAAGTGAGGCATGGACGCATAAGGTTCACAGCTTTTAATTAACATTGGTTGGAGTAATGAAAGAATTAAAGGTAGGTATGGTAGGGGGAATTAATGGTGGAAAGGCATGAAAGAGGAAGGGTGCCATCTTATTGTCGCAGATGATTTTTTATGATGAACTGACAGAAAGTTGAGAGGATTGAATAGAGGTATTTGGCAAAGGAGCGTTTGAAAGTAAATTAATAAGAGTAAGGTGATGGTCGTGGGTGAGGAGAGTCCTCAGTGTGCATTCATGTTGGATGATAGGCAAATTGGAAAAGTCGGGTAAAATAAGAAAGGGAACGGTGAAACAGAGTTGTATCTTAGAAAGTATGAGTGTTAATTAAGGTGGCTGGTGTTGCAATAAAATCTGGTTAAATGAGAAGGCTAAGCTTGAGTGCGCTGGTTCGCAGTAGGTATGTGCTACGGTATTATTAATAGTAGGAACAGGTGTTGGATAAGAGGTAAGGTGTAAAGTAAAGTGTAAGTGGATGAGTGCAGTTCTGGCTTATCAAAGGGATAATTTTAAAATTTGACTGAATTGAGGAAAAAGTGTTAGTGAGATATTTGGGTGAAAGAATCGTTAATGTGAGAATACTATGAAATTTTATTAGATGGTTTGATCATAATTGTGACAAGGATGGTGATTTCATTGGTTAGCGGGTGTAGAGATGAGATAAGTGTTTGGGCGCCGGCCGAAACCAACAGAAAAATGTGGTCGAGTCATTAGAGAGTGTGACTGAAGGAAGGCGAATTTATAATATTAGCAAGGCGAGGAAGATTGTTTGATATATGGGATAAATCGGTTTTATAGGGGGGGGCATGGTTGTGGGCTCGCCATATGAAGCCTGAATTCGAGATACACACGTGGTGTGACTATCAGGTTTGGCTGGACGTTCAGTGCACTTAAGGGTTGAGGCAAGTGTGGGGGGGGGGGGGGTTCTTTTTGACTTGCGTCAAATTTTCTATTTAAATATTTTGTTTCGATTTACCATTGAAATATTTTAGGAACCAATGCACAGCCGCAATGATATATAATATATATTATATATATTAATATATATATATTAATATTATATTAGTATAATATTTATATATATATATATAATATATATATATATATAGTTATAAATTAAATATATATATATATATAATTATATTTTTATATATATATTATATATACTATATAATATAACAATAAAAAGAATTTACCTTCTGGGGGAACAATGGGTTTTTTTTTGTTGCTCTATAACTCACGACTCCGCGCAATTTGACTGGCTTTCCTTCAATTTCTCAAACTCCCCTTTACTACTGCAGCAATACCCTTCTTGAAAAAAAAGAAAAAAAGAAAACATAAAAAAAATTTACAGGAATTCAAAACTATTTTAAAAGGTGGCATGAAAACACGTAAATAGGAACGAAAGAATATTTTCTTTTTTTTTATAATAGTAAATGGCAACCAACCGATCAAGGTCATGAAGTTAAAATAAATATATAAAAATATGTATGATATTATTTGAAAAATCATTGTTATTTTTGTTCAATTATAGATTATGACATTGATATAAATATATATTGAAAAATATAATATATAATAATATATAGTAATATATTAATATAATATATTATATATATATATATATATATATATTTATATATATATATATATATATTATAATTAATTATATTCTATTATATTTATTTCTTACTGTGTTTAAAGTTGTATTTTTGGAATGTTCGTCTATAAAGTTCCATAATGAAAAAGTTGAACGACAAAATTATCGATTTGTAGCTGCAATGTTTCGCTCTCTAATTTGTGCAATTTCTGCAATGAACGACTCTGCTCGTACAAAGTTTCTTTATGATTCGTTAATGAACTTCAATACTTCACTGATATATATTATAATATATATATATATATAATTTTATATATTATATATCAATATATAAATATATATAAATAATATATAATTATAATATAATTTATATTATAATATATTATATTAAAAATATATATATCTATATATATATATATATATCATAAATATATATTAAATTGAATATTAATATATATATAAATATAAGAAAACTTCTAAATAATTTTATTAATAATACATTATTGCTTAGAATTTTTTTTTTGTGTAAATAAATGATTAAATAGGTTTTTCTTATATATATTATATAATATAATATATATATATATATATATAAATAAGTATAAATATACGTATACTATATATATATATTAATATTATATATTATAATACTATATTATAATATATTTTAT
>JABUQX010087952.1:0-16850 GCA_015478945.1 Trachelipus rathkii
AAAAGAGAGAGATAAATTAATGTGTTTGCAGTTGATAGATTGCAATTTCAAAAAGCAGAAAAGCGAATTTATATTGTTTTAGGTGTCTTAAGATTGATCGTTTGTTTAAATGAAATTGTCAATATTTGTTTTTATATAAAACATATTTCATTAGTTGTGAAACCTTGTTGTTTAAATAAAAAAGTTTTAACGTTTCTTGTTAAATTTAAGCGCTTTTCTTAAATTTTCACATTACATAATTAGAACTTCTTAAAAGTTAGATTTTTCAAATATTTCATTAGTTGAAACTATTTTTTAAAATCTTAAAATTGAGTTTTTAACGGTATTTTCAGCATTTGAAAAAATAATGTGTTTCATTGAAATGCAATTTCAAAAAGCAGAAAAGAGAATTTATTAATAGTTTTAGGTGTCTTAAATTGACGTTTTTTAATGAATTTCAATATTTGTTTTATAATACCAAATATTTCATTAGTTGTGAAAACCTGTTTTAATAAAAAAAAATTTTACTTCTAAAATTATGCTTTTTTTAAAATTTTCACATTACAAATTTAGAACTCTTAAAAGTACGATTTTTCCTAAATTTCAACATTTGAAATTATTTGGTAATTCTTAAAATTGAGTTTTTAACGGTATTTTCAGCATTTGAAAAAATAATGTGTTTCATTGAAATGCAATTTCAAAAAGCAGAAAAGTGAATTTATTAATAGTTTTAGGTGTCTTAAATTGACGTTTTTTAATGAAATTTCAATATTTGTTTTTATATACCAAATATTTCATTAGTTGTGAAAACCTGTTTTAATAAAAAATTATAACTTCTAAAATTACGCTTTTTCTTAAATTTTCACATTACATATTTAGAACTCTTAAAAGTACGATTTTTCCTAAATTTCAACATTTGAAATTATTTGGTAAATCTTAAAATTGAGTTTTTAACGGTATTTTCAGCATTTGAAAAAATAATGTGTTTCATTGAAATGCAATTTCAAAAAGCAGAAAAGAGAATTTATTAATTGTTTTAGGTGTCTTAAATTGACGTTTTTTAATGAAATTTCAATATTTGTTTTTTTTTAAATACCAAATATTTCATTAGTTGTGAAAACCTGTTTTAATAAAAAATTTTAACTTCTAAAATTACGCCTTTTTCTTAAATTTTCACATTACAAATTAGAACTCTTAAAAGTACGATTTTTCCTAAATTTCAACATTTAAAATTATTTGGTAAATTTAAAATTTTTTTTAACGGTATTTTAGCATTTGAAAAAATTATGTGTTTCATTGAAATGCAATTTCAAAAAGCAGAAAAGAGAATTTATTAATTGTTTTAGGTGTCTTAAATTGACGTTTTTTAATGAAATTTCAATATTTGTTTTTATATACCAAATATTTCATTAGTTGTGAAAACCTGTTTTAATAAAAAATTTTAACTTCTAAAATTACGCTTTTTCTTAAATTTTCACATTACAAATTTAGAACTCTTAAAACATTACAAATTTAGACATTTAAATTATTCTGGTAAATCTTGAAAATTGAGTTTTTAGCGTATTTTTAGTCATTTTGAAAAAAATATGAGTTTCATTGAAATGCAATTCAAAAAAGCAGAAAAAGAGAAATTATTAAATTGTTTTAGGTGTCTTAACTTGACGTTTTTTAATGAATTTCAATATTTGTTTTAATATACCAAAATATTTTCATTAAAATTTAAAACCTGTTTTAAATAAAAAATTTTAACTTCTAAAATTACGCTTTTTCTTAAATTTTCACATTACAAATTTAGAACTCTTAAAAAGTACGATTTTTCCTAAATTTCAGCATTTGAAATTATTTGGTAAATCTTAAAATTGAGTTTTAACGGTATTTTCAGCATTTGAAAAATAATGTGTTTGCATTGGAATGTGCAATTTTTATAAATGCAGAAAGAGAATTTAATTAATGTTATGTTGTTTAAAATTAACGTTTTTTTAATGAAAATTTTAATATTTGTTTTTATATACCAAATATTTCATTAGTTGTGAAAACCTGTTTTAATAAAAAATTTTAACTTCTAAAATTACGCTTTCTCTTAAATTTTCACATTACAAATTTAGAACTCTTAAAAGTACGATTTTTCCTAAATTTCAACATTTGAAATTATTTGGTAAATCTTAAAATTGAGTTTTTAACGGTATTTTCAGCATTTGAAAAAATAATGTTTCATTGAAATGCAATTCAAAAAGTTTTAGGTGTCTTAAATTGACGTTTTTTAATGAAATTTCAATATTTGTTTTTATATACCAAATATTTCATTAGTTGTGAAAACCTTTTTTAATAAAAAATTTTAACTTCTAAAATTACGCTTTTTCTTAAATTTTCACATATTACAAATTTAGAACTCTTAAATGTTCGATTTTTCCTAAATTTCAACATTTGAAATTATTTAGTAAATCTAAAATTGAGTTTTTTAATCGGTAATTTTCAGCATTTGGAAAAAATAATGTGTTTTCATTGAAATTGCAATTTTAAAAGCAGAAAAGCGAATTTATTATAAATTATTTGGTATCTTAAAATTGAGGGTTTTTAATGATAATTTCAATATTTGTTTTTATATACCAAATATTTCATTAGTTGTGAAAACCTGTTTTAATAAAAAATTTTAACTTCTAAAATTACGCTTTTTCTTAAATTTTCACATTACAAATTTAGAACTCTTAAAAGTACGATTTTTTCTATAAAATTTTCGCATTTGAAAATATTTGGTAAATCTTAAAATTGAGTTTTTTTTACGGTATTTTCAGCATTTGAAAAAATAATGTGTTTCATTGAAATACAATTTCAAAAAGCAGAAAAGAGAATTTATTATTTGTTTTAGGTGTCTTAAATTGACGTTTTTTAATGAAATTTCAATATTTGTTTTTATATACCAAATATTTCATTAGTTGTGAAAATCTGTTTTGAAAAAAAAAAAAATTTTTAACTTCTAAAATTACGCTTTTTCTTAAATTTTCACATTACAAATTTAGAACTCTTAAAAGTACGATTTTTCCTAAATTTCAACATTTGAAATTATTTGGTAAATCTTAAAATTGAGTTTTTAACGGTATTTTCAGCATTTGAAAAAATAATGTGTTTCATTGAAATGCAATTTCAAAAAGCAGAAAAGCGAATTTATTAATAGTTTTAGGTGTCTTAAATTAAGGTTTTTTAACGTATTTATCCTTGTTTCTGAATCCAAGCCTTTCATTAGTTGTGAAAAACTGTTTTAATAAAAATTTTAACTTCTAAAATTACGCTTTTTCTTAAATTTTCACATTACAAATTTAGAACTCTTAAAAGTAGATTTTTCCTAAATTTAAACATTTTGAAATTTTTATTTGTTAAATCTTAAAAATTGATTTTTTAAACGGTATTTTCAGCATTTTGAAAAAATAATGTGTTTCATTGAAATGCAATTTCAAAAAGCAGAAAAGCGAATTTATTAATAGTTTTAGGTGTCTTAAATTGACGTTTTTTAATGAAATTTCAATATTTGTTTTTATACACTAAATATTTCATTAGTTGTGAAAACCTGTTTTAATAAAAAATTTTAACTTCTAAAATTACGCTTTTTTCTTAAATTTTCACATTACAAATTTAGAACTTTTAAAAGTACGATTTTTCCTAAATTTCAACATTTGAAATTATTTGGTAAATCTTAAAATTGAGTTTTTAACGGTATTTTCAGCATTTGAAAAAATAATGTGTTTCATTGAAATGCAATTTCAAAAAGCAGAAAAGAGAATTTATTAATAGTTTTAGGTGTCTTAAATTGACGTTTTTTAATGAAATTTCAATATTTGTTTTTATATACCAAATATTTCATTAGTTGTGAAAACCTGTTTTAATAAAAAAATTAACTTCTAAAATTACGCTTTTTCTTAAATTTTCACATTATAAATTTAGAACTCTTAAAAGTACGATTTTTCCTAAATTTCAACATTTGAAATTATTTGTAAGTGTCTAAAATTGAGTTTTTAACGGTATTTTTCAGCATTTGAAAAAATAATTGTTTCATTTGAAATGCTATTGTTAAAAAGTGCAAAAGTGAATTTATTAATGTGTTTTAGGTCTTAAATCGTGACGTTTTTTAGTGGTTACTGTTTATGTATGTTCAATATTTGTTTTTTGTTAAGCTAAAGTATATGCAATAGTGTTTTCATAACGGTTATTATATATAAGCTTATATATAAATTTAATCGTTGTCTAAAGATTAATTTTCGTGTTCTTTTTCTTAATGTTCGACGATTACAAAGGTGTTATGAACTACTTTTTGTAAGAAGTGTAATCGTGATTTTCTGTGGTGGTTTGGCGGTGTTGATTGTGCGTGTGGAGTTCTATTTTTTCTCTTAAATTTTTCAACATTTTTCAAATTATTTCTTAAATCTTAAAATTGAGTTTTTAAACGATAATTTCAGCATTTGAAAATAATAATGTGTTTTCATTGAATGCAATTTCAATAAAGCACGAAAAAGAGAATTTATTACTTGTTTTAGGTGTTTTAAAAATTGAATGTTTTTTAATAAAATTTCAATATTTTGTTTTTTATATACAAATAATTTCATTAGTTTTTTAAAAATTTTGTTTTAAATAAGAAAATTTTAACTTCTAAATTTAAATTTTTTCTTAAATTTTCACATTACAAATTTTTAAAAGTACCAAATAAATTTTTCCTAAATTTCAACATTTGAAATTATTTGGTAATTCTTAAAATTGAGTTTTTAACGGTATTTTCAGCATTTGAAAAAATAATGTGTTTCATTGAAATGCAATTTCAAAAAGCAGAAAAGCGAATTTATTAATAGTTTTAGGTGTCTTAAATTGACGTTTTTTAATGAAATTTCAATATTTGTTTTTATATACCAAATATTTCATTAGTTGTGAAAACCTGTTTTAATAAAAAATTTTAACTTCTAAAATTACGCTTTTTCTTAAATTTTCACATTACGAATTTAGAACTCTTAAAAGTACGATTTTTCCTAAATTTCAACATTTGAAATTATTTGTTAAATCTTAAAATTGAGTTTTTAACGGTATTTTCAGCATTTGAAAAAATAATGTGTTTCATTGAAATGCAATTTCAAAAAGCTGAAAAGTGAATTTATTAATAGTTTTAGATGTCTTAAATTGACTTTTTTTAATGAAATTTCAATATTTGTTTTTATATACCAAATATTTCATTAGTTTTGAAAACCTGTTTTAATAAAAATTTAATTTCTAAAATACGATTTTCTTAAATTTCACATTACACACTCCTACTTTTCAAACACAATTTTTTCCTAAAGTTTCAACATTTGAAAATTATTTGGGTAAATCTTAAAATTTAGAACTCTTAAAAGTACGATTTTTCCTGAAAATAATATGTGTTTCATTGAAATGCTATTTCAAAAAGCAGAAAAGTGAATTTATTAATAGTTTTAGGTGTCTTAAATTGACGTTTTTTAATGAAATTTCAATATTTGTTTTTATATACCAAATTTTTCATTAGTTGTGAAAACCTGTTTTAATAAAAAATTTTAACTTCTAAAATTACGCTTTTTCTTAAATTTTCACATTACAAATTTAGAACTCTTAAAAGTACGATTTTTCCTAAATTTCAACATTTGAAATTATTTGTTAAATCTTAAAATTGAGTTTTTAACGGTATTTTCAGCATTTGAAAAAATAATGTGTTTCATTGAAATGCCATTTTAAAAAAGCAGAAAAGCGAATTTATTAAATAGTTTTAGGTGTTGCCTTAAATTGACGTTTTTTAATGAAATTTCAATATTTGTTTTTATATACCAAATATTTCATTAGTTGTGAAAACCTGTTTTAATAAAAAATTTTAACTTCTAAAATTACGCTTTTTCTTAAATTTTCACATTACAAATTTAGAACTCTTATAAGTACAATTTTTCCTAAATTTCAACATTTGAAATTGTTTGAGGTATCTCCTTTGCACAACCGTAAAATATTTTTCAGCATTTGAAAAAATAACGTGTTTCATTGAAATGCAATTCCAAAAAGCAGAAAAGCGAATTTATTAATAGTTTTAGGTGTCTTAAATTGACGTTTTTTAATGAAATTTCAATATTTGTTTTTATATACCAAAAATATTTCATTAATTTGTGAAAACCTGTTTTTATTAAAAAAATTTTAACTTTCTAAAATTACGCTTTTTCTTAAATTTTTCACATTACGAATTGAACTCCTAAAAGTACGATTTTCCTAAATTTCAACATTTGAAATTTAATTTGTTAAATCTTAAAAATTGAGTTTTTAACGGTATTTTCACATTTGAAAAAATAATGTGTTTCTTGAAATACAATTTCAAAAGCAGAGCAGTGAATTTATTAATAGTTTTTAGATGTCTTAAATTGACGTTTTTTTAAATGAAATTTCAATATTTGTTTTTATATCCAAATATTTCAATTAGTTTTGAGAAACCTGATTTTTATAAAAAAATTTAACTTCTAAATTACGGCTTTTTCTTAAAATTTTCACATTACAAAATTTAGAACTCTTCTTAAAAGTACGTTTTTTCCAAATTTCAACATTTGAAATTACATTTGGTAAATCTTAAAATTGAGTTTTTAACGGGTAATTTTCAGCATTTGTAAAAAATAATGTGTTTCATTGAAATGCAATTTCAAAAAGCAAGAAAGGCGAATTTTATTAATAGTTTTAGGTGTCTAAAATTAACGTTTTTTAATGGAAATCTTAAAATTTTGTTTTTAACGGTATATTTTCATTAAGTTTGTGAAAACCTGTTTTAATAAAAAATTTAACTTCTTAAATTACGCTTTTTTTCTAATTTTCACATTACAAATTAGAACCTTAAAATACGATTTTCCTAAATTTCACATTTGAAATTATTTGTTAAATTTAAAATTGAGTTTTTACGGTAAATTTTCAGCATTTGAAAAAATAATGTGTTTCATTGAAATGCAATTTCAAAAAGCAGAAAAGAGATTTATTAATTGTTTTAGGTGTCCTAAATTGCTTTTTTTAATGAAATTCCAATATTTGTTTTATATACCAAATATTTCATTAGTTGTGAAAACCTGTTTAAGTAAAAAATTTTAACTTCTAAAATTACGCTTTTTCTTAAATTTTCACATTACAAATTTAGAACTCTAATAAGTACGATTTTTCCTAAATTTCAACATTTGAAATTATTTGTTAAATCTTCAAATTTTTTACCGGTATTTTCAGCAATTTAAAAAATAATGTTTTCTTGAAATGCAATTTCAAAAATCAGAAAGAGAATTTATTAATTTAGTTTTAGGTGTCTTAAATTGACGTTTTTTAATGAAATTTCAATATTTGTTTTTATATACCAAATATTTCATTAGTTGTGAAAACCTGTTTTAATAAAAAATTTTAACTTCTAAAATTACGCTTTTGCTTAGAATTTTCAACAATTACAAATTTAGAACTCTTAATAAGTACGATTTTTCCTAAATTTCACATTTGAAATATTTGGTTATTCTTAAAATTGAGTTTTTTAACGGTATTTTCAGCATTTGAAAAAATAATGTGTTTCATTGAAATGCAATTTCAAAAAGCAGAAAAGCGAATTTATTAATAGTTTTAGGTGTCTTAAATTGACGTTTTTTTAAATGAAATTTCAATATTCGTTTTTATATACCTAAATATTTCAATTAGTTTTGAAAACCTGTTTTAATAAAAAAATTTTAACTTCTTAAATTACGCTTTTCTTAAATTTTTACATTTAACGATTTAGAAACTCTTAAAAGTACGATTTTTTCAAAATTTCAACATTTGAAATATTATTTGGTAAATCTTAAAATGTAGTTTTTAACGGTATTTTCAGACACTTTGAAAAAATAATGTGTTTCATTGAAATGCAATTTCAAAAAGCAGGAAAGAGAATTTATTAATTGTTTTAGGTGTCTTAAATTGACGTTTTTTAATGAAATTTCAATATTTGTTTTTATATACCAAATATTTCATTAGTTGTGAAAACCTGTTTTAATAAAAAATTTTAACTTCTAAAATTACGCTTTTCTTCTTAAAATTTTCACACTTACGATTTGAAACTCTTTAAAAAGTCGAATTTTTTCCTAAATTTCAACATTTGAAAATTATTTGGTAAATTCTTAAAAAATTGAGTTTTTTAACGGTATTTTTTCAACTTTGAAAGAAAATAATGTTTTCATTGAAATGCATTTCAAAAAGCAAAAGTGAAATTTATTAATAGTTTTAGATGTCTTAAATTGACGTTTTTAATGAAATTTCAATATTTGTTTTTATATACAAAATATTTCATTAGTTGTGAAAACCTGTTTTAATAAAAAAATTTAACTTCTAAAATTACACTTTTTCCTAAATTTTTCACATTACAAATTTAGAACTCTTAAAAGTACGATTTTTTTCTAAATTTCAACTTTGAAATTATTTTTGGTAAATCTTAAAAATTGAGTTTTTTTAACGGTATTTCAGCATTTGAAAAAAGAATGTGTTGCATTGAATGCAATTTCAAAAAGCAGAAAAGAGAGTTTATTTATTAGTTTTAGGGTCTTAAATTGACGTTTTTTAATGAAATTTCAATATTTGTTTTTATATACCAAATATTTCATTAGTTGTGAAAACCTGTTTTAATAAAAAATTTTAACTTCTAAAATTACGCTTTTTCTTAAATTTTCACATTACAAATTCATTACTCTTCAAAAGTACGATTTTTTCCTAAATTTCAACACATTTGAAATTATTGGTAAATCTTAAAATTGAGTTTTTAACGGTATTTTCAGCATTTGAAAAAATAATGTGTTTCATTGAAATGCTATTTCAAAAAGCAGAAAAACGAATTTATTAATAGTTTTAGGTGTCTTAAATTGACGTTTTTTAATGAAATTTTAATATTTGTTTTTTATCAAATATTTCATTTAGTTGTGAAAACCTGTTTTAATAAAAAAATTTTAACTTCTAAAATTACGCTTTTTCTTTAAATTTTTACATTACAAATTTAGAACTCTTAAAAGTACGATTTTTCCTAAATTTCAACATTTGAAATTATTTGTTAAATTTTAAAAATTTGAGTTTTTACGGTATTTTTCAGCATTTGAAAAAAATAATGTGTTTCATTAAAAAAGGCAATTTTAAAAAGCAGGAAAAGAGAATTTATTAATTGCTTTAAGGGGTTTTAAATGACGTTTTTTAATGAAAATTTAATTTATTATTGTTATAGATGATTTAATTAGTTGTGAAACCTGTTTTAATAAAAAAATTTAACTTCTAAAATTACGCTTTTTCTTAAATTTTCACATTACGAATTTAGAACTCTTAAAAGTACGATTTTTCCTAAATTTCAACATTTGAAATTATTTGGTAATTCTTAAAATTGAGTTTTTAACGGTATTTTCAGCTTTGAAAAAAATAATGTGTTTGTTGAAATGGCAAATTTCAAAAAATTGTACAGTGAATTTATTATAGTTTTTTAGATGTTTTAAAATTTGATTTTTTTAATGAAATTTCAATATTTGTTTTTATATACCAAATATTTCATTAGTTGTGAAAACCTGTTTTAATAAAAAAATTTAACTTCTAAAATTACGCTTTTTCTTAAAATTTTATCACATTACAAATTTAGAACTCTTAAAAGTACGATTGTTCGCTAAATTGTTGTCATAGCTCAGCACGGTAATTTGTGGTGATGATTGTTTTGGTAAGGATGGAAATTCCGTATATTTATTGAGTTTTTTGTGAGCGGTATTGATATTGCGCCGCATTGTGATGATAAATAATAGATTGTGCTGTTGTTCATTTGAAGGGTTGTTGTTGTCAGATTATTATTTCGAAGAGAGCTCTAGTGGTAAAGTGAGAGTGTGTGATTTGGTCAATATGTTTCTCATAAGTGAGTTGTCAGGTCTTATCAAGTGTTTGACGTTTTATTATTGAAATTTCAATATTTGTTTGGTTAGTATTAGACCAAAGTTTATGTTGATGTTGATCAAGTTTAATTAGTTATTAGTATGTTGGTGAAAACCTGATTTTATGTAAAAGAATTGATTATTAGAACGATTTCTAAAATATAATCGGCTTTATACTTAAATTTTTCAAGATTAGAAGAGTGTGTTTAATGATACTCATTAATATAGTAGACAGGATAGTGGTTTTCCTAAATTTCAACAGTGATGAGATATTAATTGTTGGGTTATATCTTAAAAGTGTGGTGGGTAAGTATTTTGAACGGGTATTTGTTTTGCAGCATTTGAAAAATAATGTGTTTCATTGAAATCCAATTTCAAGAAAGCAGAAAAGAGAATTTATTAAGTGTTGGTTGTAAGGGTGTCGATTTTAAGTGAATTGGGTGTGTGTGTGATTTTGTGAGTTTAGGGTGTGTTCAGGTTGTGAGTATGTTGCTCAGTTTTGTTAAAATAATGATGTGACGTTTTTTAAT
Organism: Trachelipus rathkii; assembly: GCA_015478945.1. Taxonomy (NCBI): domain Eukaryota; kingdom Metazoa; phylum Arthropoda; class Malacostraca; order Isopoda; family Trachelipodidae; genus Trachelipus; species Trachelipus rathkii. Next base: position 10,415 of record JABUQX010087952.1, read on the forward strand.
GAAATTTCAATATTTGTTTTTATATACCAAATATTTCATTAGTTGTGAAAACCTGTTTTAATAAAAAAATTTAACTTCTAAAATTACGCTTTTTCTTAAATTTTCACATTACAAATTTAGAACTCTTGCAAAAAGTACGATTTTTCCTAAATTTCAACATTTGAAATTATTTGGTTAATCTTAAAATTGAGTTTTTAACGGAATTTTCAGCATTTGAAAATATAATGTGTTTTATTGAAATGTAATTTCAAAAAGCAGAAAAGTGAATTTATTAATAGTTTTAGGTGTCTTAAATTGACGTTTTTTAATGAAATTTCAATATTTGTTTTTATATACCAAATATTTCATTAGTTGTGAAAACCTGTTTTAATAACAAATTTTAACTTCTAAAATTACGCCTTTGCTTAAATTTTCACATTACAAATTTAGAACTCTTAAAAGTACGATTTTTCCTAAATTTCAACATTTGAAATTATTTGGTAATTCTTAAAATTGAGTTTTTAACGGTATTTTCAGCATTTGAAAAAATAATGTGTTTCATTGAAATGCAATTTCAAAAAGCAGAAAGAATTTATTAATTGTTTTAGGTGTCTTAAATTTACATTTTTTAATGAAATTTCAATATTTGTTTTTATATACCAAATATTTCATTAGTTGTGAAAACCTGTTTTAATAAAAAAATTTAACTTCTAAAATTACGCTTTTTCTTAAATTTTAACATTACGAATTTAGAACTCTTAAAAGTACGATTTTTCCTAAATTTCAACATTTGAAATTATTTGGTAAATCTTAAAATTGAGTTTTTAACGGTATTTTCAGCATTTGAAAAAAGAATGTGTTTCATTGAAATGCAATTTCAAAAAGCAGAAAAGAGAATTTATTAATTGTTTTAGGTGTCTTAAATTGACGTTTTTTAATGAAATTTCAATATTTGTTATTATATACCAAATATTTCATTAGTTGTGAAAACCTGTTTTAATAAAAAAATTTAACTTCTAAAATTACGCTTTTTCTTAAATTTTCACATTACAAATTTAGAACTCTTAAAAGTACGATTTTTCCTAAATTTCAACATTTGAAATTATTTGGTAAATCTTAAAATTGAGTTTTTAACGGTATTTTCAGCATTTGAAAAAATAATGTGTTTCATTGAAATGCTATTTCAAAAAGCAGAAAAGTGAAATTATTAATAGTTTTAGGTGTCTTAAATTGACGTTTTTTAATGAAATTTCAATATTTGTTTTTATATACCAAATATTTCATTAGTTGTGAAAACCTGTTTTAATAAATAACAAATTTTAACTTCTAAAATTACGCTTTTGCTTAAATTTTCACATTACAAATTTAGAACTCTTAAAAGTACGATTTTTCCTAAATTTCAACATTTGAAATTATTTGGTAAATCTTAAAATTGAGTTTTTAACGGTATTTTCAGCATTTGAAAAAATAATGTGTTTCATTGAAATGCAATTTCAAAAAGCAGAAAAGCGAATTTATTAATAGTTTTAGGTGTCTTAAATTGACGTTTTTTAATGAAATTTCAATATTTGTTTTTATATACCAAATATTTCATTAGTTTTGAAAACCTGTTTTATTAAAAAATTTTAAATTCTAAAATTACGCTTTTTCTTAAATTTTTTTAGCGAATAATGTGTTTCATTGAAATGCAATTTTTCCATAAATTTCAACATTTGAATTATTTGGTAATTATTAAAAATTGAGTTTTTAACGGTATTTTCAGCATTTGAAAAAATAATGTGTTTCATTGAAATGCAATTTCAAAAAGCAGAAAAGAGAATTTATTAATTGACGTTTTTTAATGAAATTTCAATATTTGTTTTTATATACCAAATATTTCATTAGTTGTGAAAACCTGTTTTAATAAAAAATTTTAACTTCTAAAATTACGCTTTTTCTTAAATTTTCACATTACAAATTTAGAACTCTTAAAAGTACGATTTTTCCTAAATTTCAACATTTGAAATTATTTGGTAAATCTTAAAATTGAGTTTTTAACGGTATTTTCAGCATTTGAAAAAATAATGTGTTTCATTGAAATGCAATTTGGTAAATCTTAAAATTGAGTTTTTAACGGTATTTTCAGCATTTGAAAATATGTGTTTCATTGAAATGCAATTTCAAAAAGCAGAAAAGAGAATTTATTAATTTCAATATTTGTTTTTTATATACCAAATATTTCATTAGTTGTGAAAACCTGTTTTAATAAAAAATTTTAACTTCTAAAATTACGCTTTTTTCTTAAATTTTCACATTTAAAAATTTAGAAACTCTTAAAAGTACGATTTTTCCTAAATTTCAACATTTGAAATTATTTGGTAAATCTTAAAATTGAGTTTTTAACGGTATTTTCAGCATTTGAAAAAAATAATGTGTTTCATTGAAATGCAATTTCAAAAAGCAGAAAAGCGAATTTATTAATAGTTTTAGGTGTCTTAAATTGACTTTTTTTAATGAAATTTCAATATTTGTTTTTATATACCAAATATTTCATTAGTTGTGAAAACCTGTTTTAATAAAAAAATTTAACTTCTAAAATTACGCTTTTTCTTAAATTTTCACATTACAAATTTAGAACTCTTAAAAGTACTATTTTTCCTAAATTTCAACATTTTAAATTATTTGGTAAATCTTAAAATTTAGTTTTTAACGGTATTTTCAGCATTTGAAAAAATAAGTGTTTCATTGAAATGCAATTTCAAAAAGCAGAAAAGAGAATTTATTAATTGTTTTAGGTGTCTTAAATTGACGTTTTTTAATGAAATTTCAATATTTGTTTTTATATACCAAATATTTCATTAGTTGTGAAAACCTGTTTTAATAAAAAATTTTAACTTCTAAAATTACGCTTTTTCTTAAATTTTCATATTACAAATTTAGAACTCTTAAAAGTACGATTTTTCCTAAATTTCAACATTTGAAATTATTTGGTAAATCTTAAAATTGAGTTTTTAACGGTATTTTCAGCACTTGAAAAAATAATGTGTTTCATTGAAATGCAATTTCAAAAAGCTGAAAAGTGAATTTATTAATAGTTTTAGGTGTCTTAAATTGACGTTTTTTAATGAAATTTCAATATTTGTTTTTATATACCAAATATTTCATTAGTTTTGAAAACCTGTTTTTATAAAAAAAATTTAACTTCTAAAATTACGCTTTTTCTTAAATTTTCACATTACAAATTTAGAACTCTTAAAAGTACGATTTTTCCTAAATTTCAACATTTGAAATTATTTGGTTAATCTTAAAATTGAGTTTTTAACGGTATTTTCAGCATTTGAAAAAATAATGTGTTTCATTGAAATGCTATTTCAAAAAGCAGAAAAGTAAATTTATTAATAGTTTTAGGTGTCTAAAATTGACGTTTTTTAATGAAATTTCAATATTTGTTTTTATATACCAAATATTTCATTAGTTGTGAAAACCTGTTTTAATACAATTTTTTTTTTTTTTTTTTTTTTGTATAACTTCTAAAATTACGCTTTTTCTTAAATTTTCACACTACAAATTTAGAACTCTTAAAAGTACGATTTTTCCTAAATTTCAACATTTGAAATTATTTGGTAAATCTTAAAATTGAGTTTTTAACAGTATTTTCAGCATTTGAAAAAATAATGTGTTTCATTGAAATGCAATTTCAAAAAGCAGAAAAGTGAATTTATTAATAGTTTTAGGTGTCTTAAATTGACGTTTTTTAATGAAATTTCAATATTTGTTTTTATGTACTAAATATTTCATTAGTTGTGAAAACCTGTTTTAATAAAAAATTTTAACTTCTAAAATTACGCTTTTTCTTAAATTTTCACATTACAAATTTAGAACTCTTAAAAGTACGATTTTTTTCTAAATTTCAACATTTGAAATTATTTGGTAAATCTTAAAATTGAGTTTTTAAAGGTATTTTCAGCATTTGAAAAAATAATGTGTTCCATTGAAATGCTATTTCAAAAAGCATTAAAGTGAATTTATTAATAGTTTTAGGTTTCTTAAATTGACGTTTTTTAATGAAATTTCAATATTTGTTTTTATATACCAAATATTTCATTAGTTGTGAAAACCTGTTTTAGTAAAAAATTTTAACTTCTAAAATTACACTTTTTCTTAAATTTTCACATTACAAATTTAGAACTCTTAAAAGTACGATTTTTCCTAAATTTCAACATTTGAAATTATTTGGTAAATCTTAAAATTGAGTTTTTAACGGTATTTTCAGCATTTGAAAAAATAATGTGTTTCATTGAAATGCAATTTCAAAAAGCAGAAAAGAGAATTTATTAATTGTTTTAGGTGTCTTAAATTTACATTTTTTAATGAAATTTCAATATTTGTTTTTATATACCAAATATTTCATTAGTTTTGAAAACCTGTTTTAATAAAAAAATTTAACTTCTAAAATTACGCTTTTTCTTAAATTTTCACATTACAAATTTAGAACTCTTAAAAGTACGATTTTTCCTAAATTTCAACATTTGAAATTATTTGGTAAATCTTAAAAATTGAGTTTTTTAATGGTAATTTTCTGTATTTGAATGGATTGTGTTTGCCCTTTCACATGCGATTTCCAAAAGAGAAAAGAGGTATTGATTTCTTGTTTTAGGTGTCTTAAATTGACGTTTATTAATGAAATTTCAATATTTGTTATTATATACCAAATATTTCATTAGTTGTGAAAACCTGTTTTAATAAAAAAAATTTAACTTCTAAAATTACCCTTTTTCTTAAATTTTCACATTACAAATTTAGAACTCTTAAAAGTACGATTTTTCATAAATTTCAACATTTGAAATTATTTGGTAAATCTTAAAATTGAGTTTTTAACGGTATTTTCAGCATTTGAAAAAATAATGTGTTTCATTGATATGCTATTTCAAAAAGCAGAAAAGTGAATTATTAATAGTTTTAGGTGTCTTAAATTGACGTTTTTTAATGAAATTTCAATATTTGTTTTTTATATACCAAATATTTCATTAGTTGTGAAAACCTGTTTTAATAAAAAATTTTAACTTCTAAAATTACGCTTTTGCTTAAATTTTCACATTACAAATTTAGAACTCTTAAAAGTACGATTTTTCCTAAATTTCAACATTTGAAATTATTTGGTAAATCTTAAAATTGAGATTTTAACGGGATTTTCAGCATTTGAAAAAATAATGTGTTTCATTGAAATGCTATTTCAAAAAGCAGAAAAGTGAATTTATTAATAGTTTTAGGTGTCTTAAATTGACGTTTTTTAATGAAATTTCAATATTTGTTTTTATATACCAAATATTTCATTAGTTGTGAAAACCTGTTTTTGTAAAAAATTTTAACTTCTAAAATTACGCTTTTTCTTAAATTTTCACATTACAAATTTAGAACTCTTAAAAGTACGATTTTTCCTAAATTTCAACATTTGAAATTATTTGGTAAATCTTAAAATAAAGTTTTTTAACGGTATTTTCAGCATTTGAAAAAATAATGTGTTTCATTGAAATGCAATTTCAAAAAGCAGAAAAGAGAATTTATTAATTGTTTTAGGTGTTTTAAATTGATTTGTTTTTTAATAAAAATTTTTAAATTTTTTTTTTTTATATACCAAATTTTTTTTTTTGTTTTTTAAACCTTTTTTAATAAAAAAATTATAACTTCTAAAATTACGCTTTTTCTTAAATTTTCAAATTACGATTAGAACTCTTAAAGTAAACGATTTCTCCAAATTTCAACATTTGAAATTATTGGTAAAATCTTAAAAATTGAGTTTTTAACGGTATTCTCAGCACTTTGAAAAAATAATGTGTTTCATGAAATGCAATTTCAAAAAGGCTGATAAAGTGAATTTATTAATAGTTTTAGATGTCTTAAATTTGACGTTTTTTTAATGAAAATTTCAAATATTTGTTTTTATATACAAATATTTCATTAGTTTTGTGAAAACCTTGTTTTAATAAAAAATTTAACTTCTAAATCTAAATTACGCTTTTTCTTAAATTTCACATTACAAATTTAGAACTCTTTTAAAAGTACGATTTTTCTAAATTTCAACTTTGAAATTATTTGGTAAATCTTAAAATTTGAGTTTTTAACGTATTTTTCAGCATTTGAAAAAAATAATGTGTTTCATTGAAATGAATTTCAAAAGCAGAAAAGTTAATTTATTAATAGTTTTGGTGTCTTTAATTGACGTTTTTTTAATGGAATTTTCAATATTTGTTTTTATGTACTAAAATATTTCATTAGTTTTGAAAAAACCTGTTTTAATAAAAAATTAACTTCTAAAAATTACGCTTTTTTCTTAAATTTTTCACATCAAATTTAGAACTCTTAAAAGTACGATTTTTTTCTAAAATTTTCAAATTACCAACATTGAAATTATTTGGTAAATCTTAAAATTGAGTTTTTAAAGGTTAATTTTCAGGCGATAATGAGGACTCCAGGGTTG